>RJWJ010003760.1:0-26621 GCA_004363605.1 Indri indri | reverse complement strand
GCTCAGGCTGGTCTCGAACTCCTGAGCTCAGAACGATCCGCCCACCTCGGCCTCCCAGAGTGCTAGGATTACAGGCGTGAGCCTAATTGTTTCATATTGAATTTGCTTTCTCCCCTTCTAAGTTGTGTGAGATTTTTCTTAAATGTTTCTCTAGGTAATTTGTTCCCAAATGTAATTTTACAGACTAATGCAGGCAATGAGCCGGACATGGAAGATGAACAAGTCTGCTGTGAAGCATTGGAGGTGATGACATTATGCTTTGCCTTGATTCCGACAGCCTTAGATGCTCTTAGTAAAGAAAAGGCTTGGCAGACATTCATCATTGACTTACTGTTGCACTGCCATAGCAAGTAAGTGTCTTTTTTAATTGTAAGAAACTTGATCTTATTTTTATAAACAGAAATGAATTAATTAATTTATGCTGGCAAAATGTGTCCCAGAAATCAAATATTTACTGTCTCTATAACATGTTGCTGTTCAGGAAGTTTTTTAAATGTACATGATGTAATGGGGTGGGTTCAACTCGCCCACTCCAGGGGATCGCCCACTCTAAGGTGATTTTAGTGAGTCTCAAGTGGGAATGTCTACTGTTTTAAGTAGGTCCTCAGGTAATCTCCTTGAAGACCTCCAGTCCAGCCTATCCAGAAACTCCTTTAACATGATCCCCACAGATCAGGTTGGAGTTGCTACCTCCTTGAGAAGACTTTGTCATTGGACAACTGTACACATTGAAAAAGATAAATAGGTTGAATGTCTAGTTCCATTTAATAATGCATTTGTGTGGGGGTAGTAAGAAGAGGAAAGATGATTAGCCAACAGTTTTAATGAAGTCAAACAGGAAGGTAGCAAGTTTCTTATTCTGTTAGTTTTTTTTTTTAAATTCTTGAAGAAGAATTAAGGAACTTGGTTTAACAGGTTTGTCTGCCTTCTGTCCTTTATGAAAATTCCCCTTATAGTACTTAGAACCATTTCACCTCTCTCTTCCTGAAACTTGCACACAATGGGGTGAAGTACTGTAGAAAGCATGCCCATCTCATTATGTCTCTGTTATCTTGTCTGCAGTAATAAAAGAGGTGTTCAAAGTTAAGATCTTTTTGAGCTTTAGGTATCTGATTTTTTCCTCTAGTATCAACACTCTCTGCTTTGTGGTTTTCAATCATTTTATAAATATCTGAGTACCTACTATAAATTCAAAATCCCTTATTTCTAGTTTGTAAGAATTTGGCAGCAAACCTGACCTGAACATTAGTTGTTGGCATTAACTTTCTAAAATCTGATTCCCCAAATATATATGAGCCCACAGGGGTTTCAGATAAGGGCTTGTGAGCCTGTATATGTGAGCGTGCTCCTCAGGTGGAGTTTATACTCATATACTAATGGTTAAGCATAGCTGTTTACAAAGCACTTCTCAGTCCCTGTAGCAACTTGGAAGTAGACTTTGTTGTTGGAGAGACTAAGACTGTTGAAATTAAATGACTGATAAGGTCATACCATCACTAAATGCCCACAATAAGATTCAAACAAGGTTTTCTTCCTCTTGAGTTCTGAGTTATTTCTGCCACACAAGTTTGGCTCTGGGTATAATTATTAATCCGCCAGCAAATATGTGAGTCCCTACTATGTGCTTGGCAATTAAAATTAAAAGTCAACCAAGGCAGTTCTTATAGTCAGGGAACTTTGAGACAGAAATTGGTGCCGTAGAAGGTAAAGTATTTGGGGAATTGGGAAAGAGGAGTAAGTTACTTTCTCCCTGGAAGTAGCAGGAGTGAAAATTCTGTGCAGGATGTAGCATGCAAGCTCATGTTTGGGTAGGGTTTAGACATGCATAAAAATGGAAGATGTGCATTGCCAGTGCTCCCTCTCACTCTCCTCTTATTCCCAGTTATGTCGTTTTTACTTCAGTGCATCTTTGGACTTCATACATATCCTTCTCATACTGCTTCTAACCTCATCTAAGCGATCAGCACTGATGCCTGGACAACTGCAGTATCCTTGACCTTCCAGTCCCTAGTGTTGCACCCCTTTAATCTGTTAACCACACTGCAAGTGGAATGATCTCTGCAAAATGTGATTGTGTTACTTTCCTGCTTAAAAATCTTTCCATGTCTTCCCATTACGTTTTGAATTAAGTCTGAACATTTAAATTTGGCTTATAAGCACTCCACGATTTGGTCTCTGCTTCTGCTCACTCAGAAGTTTTAACTTAAATGCCACATTTTCCAATAACTTATCCTTATCCCTAGAGTAGGAAGTTTCCCCAAACCTCTGTTCCTGTTAGCTAGTCTACTTCCACCTCATAACACTCACCTTATTTTATTGCAATTAGTTTCAATTGAATTTGAATTCCCTTAGGTATATATGTTTTTCCAGCCCTCTTCAGGGCCTGTTGCTTTATACCCTGCCTACTCATTTATGTTACCTCTCTGATCCATGAAGGTGTTTGACTTTGCCAGTCCTGGGATAGTGCTTTCATAACACAGCTGAATATTCTGGTTTGATTTCTAGAAAAGGAGAAAAGGATGGATAATACTGTAAAGGAGGTTAGTGGGAGTCAGTTTGACAGAAGGCCTAAGATGCTGATTTCAATATGGTAGACAGTTTTATTTATTTGGTAAATATTGATCAGGTACCTATTTTATCAGACTGTATTCTAGCCACTGGGGACAAATGGACAAAATCTTAGCCTTTTTGGAGCTTGTATGGCAAAGGGGGTGTGGGAAGGGAAGAAATACAGGAAAATATGGTATAGATAGTAATAAATGCTATGGAGAGAAAGAAAGCTGGAAAGGGGGATAAGGAGTTGGGTGGGTGGTAGTGGAGTTCAGTTTTATATAGGGTAGTAAGAGAAGGCTTCACTAAGAAGGTGACCTAAACAAAGCTCTGAAAGAGTAAGGTAATAAACTATGTGAATAATGGGGTAGGTGTGTTTTAATCAAAAGGAATAACAGGGATAAATGTCCTGAGGTAGGAACATGCCTAAAGTATAAAAGAACAGCAGGGAAGCCAGTACAGCTGAAGCAGAGTGGGATTGGGGAGGGAGGATTGTAGGGGGTAAAGTCGGAGAGGGTAACAACTAGTCTGTAAGAATTTTTTTTTTTTTTTTTAACAAAAGAGACAGGGTTCACCCAGGCTGGAGTTTGGTAGCGCAATCATAGCTCACTACAGCCCCAAACTCCTGGACTCAAGTGATCCTCCTGCCTCAGCCTCCTGAGTAGCTGGGACCACAGGTGCATGCACCACACCCAACTATTTTTACTTTTTGTAGAGGCGGGATCTCGCTGCATTGCCCAGGCTGATCTGGAACTCCTGGACTTAAGTGATCCTCCCACCTTAGCCTCCCAAAGTGCTGGGATTACAGGCATGAGCCACTGTGCCCAGCCCTGGAAGGATTTTATAGGTCATTGTGAAGACATTGACCCTAAGTGAGATGGGAATCCATCGGAGGGTTTTGAGCAGAGAAATGATGTGCTTTGACTTAACATTGTAAGTTTATTCTGGTTGAGAATAGGATATAGAGTAACAGGAAAAGCAGTTAGACTATTTCATTAATACAAATAAAAGATGACAATGGCTGGAAGTGTGGCACTAGTAGAAGTGGTAATAAATGATCAGATTCTATAGTATTTGTTGACAGAAATGTGTTTCTTTTGAAGCATTATGGAAGTCTGCATATGCTCAGGGGAGTTTGATCAGGAATTGACAAGCACCAACTCTTTATGGACTCCTACTCTATTTGAGTTGCATACCTAACCTCTTTAAAATTAATAAACCAAGGCAGTGGGACTGACATATACCTTTGAAAATCTGGTAAAAGTTATGGACCTCCCCAGAAAAATAGGTACTCCTGACTTCAGTTTACTTGGATTCCCCTCTGCCCCCCCAGCTCTACCCACAAAAATTTTAGGGGCTCCTGAGTCCCTCTGGTTTATAGGCCTTGTGGAATGTTTTCAGAAATCTCCTAAAAACTGTCCAAGAGGGATGGTAGTACAGAGAAGGTATATAGTCAGATCATTTACGCTTGAACTATAAATTAGGTTCTGAGCTCTCTAGTAGCTGGCACAAAGACAGAAACGTATATTCATGAAATGTAGTTTATGGAGTCTATAAGATATGTAAATGCTTAGCAGATACTTGTTGAGCATCTCCCATGCATCAGACACTGTTCTAGGTGCCAGGAAACTCTGGCATCAACAGAGCAAAGCCCCTACCCTGAAAGAGCTTACTTTCTAATGGAGATAGAGCACCATCTTGTAAACAAATAGTATTTGTACATTTGGTAGCTGGTTCTTGAGTGCCTACTGTACGCCAGGCACTATTCTAGGTTCCAGAGGTACGGTGTTACCTAAATAGATGGTGTGTCTGCCCTCCGGAAGCATTTTTTTCTAGTGAGATCCATGTAATATATAATTTTTTAAAAGATCCATAATGATCAGGTAAAATTCTCAGTATGGGCCCAGAGACAGGTTTCTCCCATGGGTCATGATAGAGAATATCGTATAATACAGTGGTTCTCAATCTTTAGTAAACATCAGAATCACCTGAAGGGTTTATTAACACATTGCTGGGCCCCACCCCCAGTATTTCTTATTCAGGAGGTCTGGGGTGGAGCCTGAGAATTAACATTTCTGACAAGTTCCCAGATGATGCTGATGTTGCTGATTCTGGGGACTGTGCTTTTGGAATCTCTAGTGTGATATAATGGACATCTGCTGCAATATCCTTACTGTGATTGCTGCAGAATTCCCACAGAGCTGCTGTTGTAAAACACAATTAAACGAAAATTCTGTAGACGGCCACAAAGATGCATAAGGCTTACTGTAGAGCATTTTGTATCTAGAGGAACATTTCCAGCCTGTTTCAAGGAAGAGAGATGTTTAGAAGGTGTCCCTCAAACTCTTAGTGACAATTTAAGGATATAGTCCTGGACATACAGCTTAAGTTCACCTATTATGTGTTGCTGGCTTGAGTCCTTAATTTATCTCCCCTTACACTCTCCCTGTCAGGAGAGAATGGTGTTAGAATCTTTTTTTTTTTTTTTAAATAAAAATGATAGATTAAATGTGAACCATTTTTATTTCAGAACTGTTCGTCAGGTGGCACAGGAGCAGTTCTTTTTAATGTGCACCAGATGTTGCATGGGACATCGGCCTCTTCTTTTCTTCATTACTCTACTCTTTACCGTTTTGGGGGTGAGACATTTTTTAGTATGCTTATCAATGTGTGATTCATTCTTTAAACAAGAAACATTCAGAAATTTTTGGGTTTAGCTAGCATTAATGTTAAATCAGTCTGTATGTAATATATATTAGCAATTTCCCATATTATTTTAGCCATTTCCTGTAGTTAACCCTGGGTTTTTAAAAAGTGGATTCTGAGCATGGACATGTAAATTCACATTCTTCTTCATTGTTTTCAGAGCACAGCCAGAGACAGAGCTAAACATTCAGGCGACTATTTCACTCTTTTGAGGCACCTTCTTAACTATGCTTATAATAGTAATATTAATGTACCCAATGCTGAAGTTCTTCTCAATAATGAAATTGATTGGCTTAAGAGAATTAGGGTAAGTTGCAGTTAATATTGTTTATCATTACCATTATTAGTAAATAGAGTGTTTTATTAATAGATGGTTTATAGTTTTCAGTGTTTCGGTTAAATGGAAAACTCCAAAGAATAACAAAAAGGACTAAAGAATATACTCTGCATTGGTGGATATTAGTAACTCATGGTTCACAAAATAAATGTATAACTAGTTTTGTAAATGTTTTGCTTACTTTAAACTTGGAATACTGATGTTTAGCTTCTTCCATTTTAAGTATTTTGGGCCTTTTTACCAATTCTCATTTTTTAAGAAAGTATTCTTTAATTGTTTTCCATCAAAAATGAGTCTGATAGACTAACACTTTAATCATAACACCTGGTACTTTTTACTTAGGCAGAAATATGCGACAATTTATTTCTGAAGAGATTCATGGTTTTTAGCCTTCAAATTAGCATTTCTTCTAATAGTTCATAATGCCTATTTCTAGGAAGTTTTGAAGAAGACAACTTTAACTTACTCGAATGGAAAGGTTTAGAGGAATTATTTCATGTTCCTCCAACTCTGTCTTGTTCTGGCTCCTCTTTCCCTCTTTATGTCCCTTTTATAAATTAGGCATTTGATGTTTTTTTCCTTTGGCAGGATGATGTTAAAAGAACAGGTGATACGGGTGTTGAAGAGACGATCTTGGAGGGCCATCTTGGAGTGACAAAGGAGTTACTGGCCTTTCAAACTGCTGAGAAAAAGTTTCATATTGGTTGTGAAAAAGGAGGTGCTAATCTCATTAAAGTAAGTTCTATGTTCGTGGTCCTAAACTAGATATCATGACCTTCTAAATGTTTATCATGAAATCTGTCTGATTAATTTATAGTTACGTTCTTGGTGTATTATCTTGACCTCTTCTCTTTTTAAAAATTTCTACCAGGGTTATAATAATTTTTTAAAAAGTCGTGCCATATTTTATTCCAGAGATGTTTCCAAATTTTGTATGTAAATAAAATTTCAGTATAAAGTATTATTTAATTTTTCTATTTGGAAAATCTTAATCATTCCATCAGGCTATTTAAATGAAGCAAACCTCTGTTATGTAAGAATGCATCTTATATATCATATTTCTTTAAATGAGCTTCTTCGTGTAAGTGGTAAGTCAAGTAAACAAAAAGTATCATTTTAGTACATTTTATTCTAAATGGGTTTATTTTGGTATACATTTGATCAAGGGAGTAAACTTATTTAGAATGTAAATTTTAAATACTATAGTCAGTTTTTAATACTTACAGATTTTTTAATCTAGGAAATTAGGTATGTTTGTTAATTATAATAAATAGTATTTCGAACTAGGCTAGGGTCTTTTTATTAGAAAATCTAAGAAAATTTTCTGATATAAGATCTTAAATTCTGACATTTTAAAATTATTTCCTTACAAGAGACATTTCTTTCTTTTCCTAAAAACATATATCATTGGTAATATGTTATCCCTTTGTCAACTTTTTAGGAATTGATAGATGATTTCATCTTTCCTGCATCCAATGTTTACCTACAGTATATGAGAAATGGAGAGCTCCCAGCTGAACAGGCTATTCCAGTCTGTGGTTCACCAGCTACAATTAATGCTGGTTTTGAATTACTTGTAGCGTTAGCTGTTGGCTGTGTGAGGAATCTCAAACAGATAGTAGATTCTTTGACTGAAATGTACTACATTGGCACAGCAATAACTAGTAAGTATTTTAAACTATAAAGTTAACAATTAATAATGCTAATGTTTTAAATTCTATTTTTCTATTTTTATTTTAGAAACATTTTCAACTCATGTTTTTGTTCTTTCACCAACTAGTTTAACACTTAGCAGATGAATGTATAATTAAGACCATTATAAGCCGAGAGCTTTTATATAGAAAAATTTTCAAATGTTTGTTAAATGTCTTCCTGTGTTTCAAGTATTTTACAAAATAAATTTCATGTCATCAAACCTGAAATAAAACCCAACTCTAGAGTAATAAGTAGCCAAAGTAAATGCCATAGAGTTCAAACTTAAAGCTTTAAATTGCATGCATTAGAAAACCTTTCAGGCCCTCACTTAGAAGTTCTTTAATGTTGTTTTTATATGAATTCTAAGAAATTCTAGGTTTTTGAAGATTAGAATGTAAGAAGATAACCATGTTAGTGAATTTTATGTTCTTCCACCTCGAGCCTGTGATAAAGACTATGGACACCAGATCAGGAACTCTGAAGCTCAAAAGGGGTGTGGGCAATATAAAATAGCAGAAAAGGCAGAAATAACTGAAACAACTGAGGTTTTTATGTTTTAAGAGAAAACCACTGTTTAGCTGCAACATTTAAGAATATAACTGATTATAGTAAATCTTTAAGAACATGTCAAATTCTTTTTTGATATATTGTGTTTCAGAATATAAGGAAGTTTTTATTAACATCTTAGGAGTTTCTGATTGACTGCTTAAACGATTAGACCTTCGGGTATTCTATCAAATCTGTATATAGTGAGGTGTTTTTTTGTTTTTGGGTTTTTTTTTTTTTAACTTAATGGGTTTTAGTTTGCTTATTTTTGTTTTTAAATAGTACACTGGTGTGGTAAAAATTTCAAGTACTAAAGAGGGCACTTGGAACATACTAAAAAGTGTGTTTCTGCCCATCCCTTTCCCCAGTTCACTTTGATAGCTACAACCATTGTCATCAGTTCACGTCTGTGTTCCCAGCGTCTGTGTGTATGCAAGATCTACGTACAAGATCTTTCTTTGTTTCATTTTTTAACCACAGATTGGAATATAGTACAATGTTCTTTACTTTGTTTCCACTTAATAATGTATCTGTCATTATTCCCTATCAACACATATTTATGTAATTCAATTTATTGACTATGTACCTTTCAGTTCAACATGATATTTATTTGACCAGTCCCCTAGACAGTGATGATATTTACCTTGTTCCCAAGTTTATACTAGGTGAGGGAGATAGGAGATGTACAGTTATTTACAATTCTCACAGAACTTCCAAATCTACTATCTTGTTTGCCCCTCAGAATAGCATTGTGGATATAGGCAAAGCAAGTATTACTCTTATTGTTACATTTACTAGATGGAAACAGAAGCCCACCTGAAGGTGGGGAAAAAAGAGTTGGTAAGCATTAGAACCAGGGTGTGAATGCAGGTGGTCTTAGGATTATTTAACACTGAGCAAGCTATAATGTGTTGATATGTTTATATAACACTTCATGCCACAGTGAGTTTTAAGGCATTTTTTAAAACATGCAAAAGTATGAAATATTAAGAAAGTTAATAAGGACCAAACAATAAAAATTAAGTTAGCACGTAGATGTTAATGTTACGCCATCTTGTATGACTATTTCTGAGACTGCCATAGAAGCAACATTAAATAAAACATGGGTTTGTCAATGATTAGATAAGACTCCGCACAGTGGTGCATGTTGCAATATATCTCAGATTGTTTGCAGATGAAATCTAAACTTAGAACACTGCTTCAGGTGGCTGTAGGGTTAGTAGAATTGTGAGTAGTAGAATTGTTGCTAGTGTTACTTTTTGAGCTTAATAGAACTTGAAAGAATAATGGTTGTGTTCATGCTGTAAGAATCTTTTCTTTCTCAGCTTGTGAAGCACTTACTGAGTGGGAATATCTACCACCTGTTGGACCCCGCCCACCAAAAGGATTTGTGGGGCTGAAAAATGCTGGTGCTACTTGCTACATGAATTCTGTGATTCAGCAACTCTACATGATTCCCTCCATCAGGAACGGTATTCTTGCAATTGAAGGCACAGGTAGTGATGTAGATGATGATATGTCTGGGGATGAGAAGCAAGACAATGAGGTAAATTTTAATTATCATCTCTGTTTTCTGTGTTTGAAATTGTGATACCAGATACTCTTCTCTCTTAAGGGAGTATTGTATTTTCACCGGCTTTGTTAAAGTATATTTGAAAGTAGGGGTGAACTTCTCCCAGCATGGAATACTGCCTATTGGTGTAGTATAGTGTTCACTGTCTATCAGACTTTAAACTGCAGTTAGTTTTCAGGATAGTTTATGTCTTTAAAGCAACAGTTAATGGGCTTGTCTTTTTCGTATAGAGTGTTCAGTGTAATTTGGAGTTTGTGTAATGGTAAGAGTCTTACCGCCCATCTCCAGAACTTTTCATCTTGCAAAACTCAAACTCTGTACCCATTAAACAACTCCACATCTCTCCCCCTGCCCCCAGCTCCTGGCAACCACCATTCTTGCTGTCTCTATGATTCTGACTACTCTAAGTACCTCATTTAAGTGGAATCATACAGTATTTGCCTTTTTATGGCTGGCTTATTTCACTTAGCATAATGTCCTTGAGGTTCCATGTTATAGCATGTGTCAGAATTTTCTCTTTTTGAAGACTGAGTAATATTTCATTGTATGTATGTACCACGTTTTGCTTATCCATTCGTCAGTGGGCACTTGGGTTGCTTCCCCATTTACGCCGTTGTGAATGAGGCTGCCATGACATGCATATACAAATATTTCTTTGAGACCCTGCTTTCAGTTCTTTCAGGTACATGCCCAGAAGTGAAAGTGCTGGATCATATGGTGATTCTATTTTTAATTTTTTGAGGAACTGTTTTCTACAGCAACTGCACCATTTTACATTCCCACCAACAGTACACAAGGGTTCCAGTTTTTCTACATCCTTGTGAACACTTGTTGCATTCTTCTTTTGATAGTAGCCATCCCAAATGGATGTGAAGTAGTATCTCATTGTGGGTTCTATTTGCATTTCCCTAATGGTTAGTGATTTTGAGCATCTTTTCCTGTGCTTATTAGCCATTTCTTTTTGGAAATATCTCTTCAAATCCTTTGTCCATTTTTAAATCAAATTGTGTTGTTCCTGAGGGCTTGGCTTTGCTTTTCATTTCCTTTCCCTTCCACCTCTGCCCCCACCCCCTCCCCCTTTGTCCCTCTCTCCTCTCTTCTGTCCTATCTCCCCTCCCCTCCTCTCCCCTCCCCTCTTGTCTTCTCTTCCTCCTCTCTCCTCCCTGCCTCCCCTCCCCTCTCTTTTCTTTGACACAGTCTTGCTCTTTTGCCCAGGCTAGAGTGCAGTGGGGTCATCATAGCTCACAGCAACCTCAAACTGCTGGACTCAAGCGATCCTCCTACCTCAGCCCCCTGAGTAGCTGGGACTACGGGCGTAGCCCACCACGCCATACACCTGGCTAATTTTTCTTTCTTTTTTTTTTTTTTTTTTTGTAGAGATTAGGTCTCACCATGTTGCCCAGACTGGTCTCAAATTCCTGGCCTCAAGCGATCCTCCTGCCTCACCCTCCCAAAGTGCTAGGATTACAGGCGTGAACCACCACTTCTGGCCTGTTGTTGTTGAGTTTTAGGGGTTCTCTATATATTTTGTATTAGTCTCTCATCAGATAACGTGATTTGCAGATATTTTCTCCCATTTGGGGGGTTGCCTTTTTATTCTGTCGATAGTCTCTTTGCACAGAAGTTTTTAATTTTCTTAAGGTCTAGTTTATCTATTTTCTTCTTTTGTTGCCTGTACCTTTGCTTTTACCCTGTGTTTTAAGAGTTTTGTGATTTTAGTTCTTACATTTAGGATTTTGATCCATTTTTATTTAATTTGTATATATAATGTTAGGTAAGAGTTCAACTTCATATTTTTCCATGTGGCTATCAAGTTTACCCAACACCGTTTGTTAAAGAATACTGCAGTCATGTGCCATATAACAACGTTTTTGTCAACAATGGACCACATACATGATGGTTGTCCAATAAGATTATACCGTATTTTTACTGTACCTTTTCTATGTTCATATATGTTTAGGTACACAAATACTCACCATTGTGTAACAGTTGCCTACAGTATATACTACAGTAACATGCTGTACACATTTATAGCCTAGGAAAAATAGGCTGGCTATACCATACAACCTAGGTAGGTAACAGTCTGTACCATATAGGTTTGTATATGTATACTCTATGATGGTTGCACGATAAAATCACCTAATACCACATTTCTCAGAATGTATCCCCATCATTAAGCAAAGCATGGCCGTACTTAATATGTGTATTTTATTGAATGTTTACAGTTCCGATCATTTTATATGCATTATCTCAATCCTCTCAACAGCTACATGAAGAATGTATTATCCCCATTGCCACATAAGGGAACTGAAGCTTTAAAAGTTAAAATAACTTTTACTTGCTCAAAGTTATGTAGCTTATAAGTGATAGAGCCTGCATTTGTGTCCAGTTCAGTCTACCTTGATCACCACACTAATTCTATTCTGCTATATCATATTATTATCTACCTCTCTGACACATGGTAAGAATTATTCACTTATGATAACTCATGTGAAATGGTGGGGATAAACACTAATATTGTGAATTAAAATTTATAAATTAAAAATTAAAAGTACAAATCATTTGTTCACTGGCCTTGGTCTCAGCATATTTTGCTATACCTTAGATTAGCTCATTAATGATAATTTTTGGTTCCTAGAGCAATGTTGATCCCAGGGATGATGTATTTGGATATCCTCAACAATTCGAAGATAAACCAGCATTAAGTAAAACTGAAGATAGGAAAGAGTACAATATTGGTGTCCTAAGACACCTTCAGGTCATCTTTGGTCACTTAGCTGCTTCTCGACTACAATACTACGTGCCCAGAGGATTTTGGAAACAGTTCAGGTAAACTATAGGTGGATAGTAATAAGGATACTTCTTAAAACTGGATGAACGTCTCAATATACTAACCGTAAACCTCTAAAATATATGTTGGAAGGCATATTTAGGTTTAATATTTAAGCCGTAATAATATTCAAACTGTTCTTAGGTTTTTTTCTTTCTTATTGTAGCCATAGGAGGAGGTAGGAACTGTCATAGTAAGGGGGCAGGGGTGCTATTCTTTAGTCTCTTAAGATAACTTTTTTTATTAGGAAAACGTCTAATACATACATAAGTAGAATAGTATGAACTTTTATGTACTCATCACCTGACTTCAAAAGTTGTCAACTCATGGCCAATTTTGTTTAATCTATATTCCTACATACTTCTTTCCAGATTGCTTTGAAGCAAATTCTAGCTGTGTATTATAGTTTTATCCATAAATACTTCAGTATGTCTCTCTGATGTCTGTTTCAAAGCAACCATAATACTATTATTGTGGTTTTTTTGAATTCCTTAATGTCAAATATCTGTCAGTGTTTGAATTGTTTTTTACTGGTATTTTTTAAAATTAGGATCCAAATAAGGTCCATATACCACAAATGGTTGATGGTGACTTTTGAGTCTCTTTTAGTCTTTTTTCCCCTTTCCAGTTATTTGTTGGGGTGGAGAGGGGGGTGAACCAGGTAGTATACCCGTAAATTTTCTCACAGTCTGAATTTTTATTGATGGAATCTCTGTGGTCCCCTGCATTTCCTACAAATGCCTGGTGAGATCTAGAGGCTTTATCAGGTTGAGGTGTTATTTTTCTTCTTGTGGAATGGATAGGCAAGGCTATTTCATAGGTGGTAAATGTTGTATCTCCATGGAGAGTAGCACATAATGTCTGTCTCGCCTATGATGTTAACAGCCATTGATCATTATTGTCTTAATATAGTATTTCTTCAGGGTTACAAAATAGCAATATTGTAATTTTATTCTTTTATTTATTAGCTAGAATAGATCTATAAAGAGAAACTTTCCTTCACCAGCTATTTAGCTACCCTAATGTATGATTTTATGGAAAGGTGGGATAAATGATTTTTGTTTTTTTTAAACAAAAAACCCTCAATTATATCTCGATCTTGTTTCTTTGACTTCATTTATTTCACTGATATTTTTTTAAGTCAACACCTATGTGTCATGCCCTGTGCTAAAATACTGCAGTACCACCACATAACTCTTTACTGTATATGAATAGAGATGTAATCCTTCATAGCAGTGGGTTTTTGGTTTTTTTTATTTTTAAATAATACTCCTTAGAATCCCTTCAAGGTATCTCCCAGCCAACTGAGAAGAGGGGAAGCAAATGGACACCTGACACTGACAGTCTGGTCTACTTTTCCTGCTTCTGGCACAGTGGCTCCCTTTTTACCTATATGGATACTATAGTACTTAGATTTATTTTGAAACCTCTGTTTTATGGTACAGTGGTCCCTACCACCCTTGACTCAGCATATAAATCCTTTTATTCCCTAACTAGGACCCTAAATTACTCTGTACTAGTGGCTTGCATGCACCACTTTCCCTCCTAGCTGTGCTTTAGCTCTTTTGGTGCCATTATCCAGCATACCGCTCGCCCTCCTCTCTCACTATTCCAGTTCTGTCTTTTTCTTTCCCTAGCTTATTGTATCTCTGCCATAGGCTTTCAGCATTTCCATTTCTGCTCCTCTAAATTACTCACACACTTTTTAAGCTTTCATCTTAAAATTTGTCATTTATAGTTTTCTCTCTTATAATGCCGTTGCTTTTTTGACTTCTCAGTTATTCCCTATGCTAGTGGAGCTCACAGTTTGTGTAGACTAGTACTTTATAACTTTTTAATTTTAATCTGAATCTGGTGTCTAAGAAAGAATCAAGAATTTGGTTGTTACCTCTTTAGTCTCAGTATAAAATAATCCCCCTTGTTATGACTTTTATGGCACTGAAATTTTTTTGTTGTTGTTGTTTTATTTTATTTATTTTGGAGACAGAGTCTCTCTGTGTTGCCCTGGCCAGAGTGCAATGGCATTATCATAGCTCACTGTAGCCTCAAACTCTTAGGCTCAAGCAGTCCTCCTGCCTCAGCCTCCCAAGTGGCTGGGACTACAGGCAGGGGCCGCCACAACCAGCTAATTTTTCTATTTTTTATAGAGATGGCGGGGATGTCTTGCTCTTGCTCAGGCTGATCTTGAACTCCTGGCCTCAAGCAATCCTCCCACCTCGGCCTCCCAGAGTGCTAGAATTCCAGGTGTGGGCCACCTTGCCCGGCCTGATGGGACTGACATTTTTTAAGAGTCCAGGCCAGTTGTCCTACAGAATGTCTGTCTTGATTTTTGTGATTGTTTCTTCATGATAAGATTGAGGTTAAACACGGGGCATGGGGGCGCGGGGCAAGAAAACTACACAAGTGATGTTACGTGCTTCTCACTGCATTGCATTGGGAGGCACATGGTATTTGTTTAGTTATTAGTGATATTAACTTTTGATTCCATGATGTCTTATCTCTCCACTGTAAAGGATACCTTTTCCCGTTTGTAATTAATAAGTTGATTACATATTTGAAAGTATGGGGAGTGGAATACAATTTGAAAGTAAATAGAATGAACTGGTATTATTTCCAGTAATGAAACAAATTGATTTTAACAAATGATGTATCTGATTTTAAACTTACTGTATGCAAATTTTTGTCTAAAATATCATCGAGATTATTTGCTACATAGAGGAGATTTTACAAAAGTATTTATCAAAAGGCAGTTCTGGTATATTTAAAATATATTTGTTGTATTTCTTGCTTGGAAGAAATATATTCTCTGTGTATTTACTCCATGAGTACAAAATCAGATGTCATTGACGGTTTCCAGCATTGCTTGGGCTTTAGCAGTATCACCTCTCATTTTGTAGTACACAGAAGTGATAGATTGTTTTCTCAGATTACTCAAAAGACATTAGAGCAAGTGAGACCTTTTTCTTTGCACTTGCAAAAATTAAAAGTAAATACATCTGATCTCTGACTATCTGTAATCCAAAATTTAAGTCACATGAAAGAGAACTATAATTATAACATTCACATGAGAGTGAGATCCACCACTCCATCTTAATAGCATCTTCAGGATTCAAAATACATGCATGTATCCCATTACCTGAAACAACCACCCTTCTTACAGCCAGTAGTTTCGTGGCAATTCTTTTCCACTGGAGTACCAATTTTACTATGAGCCTCACTCACTCTCCCACTACACTCTATATGTAAAGTGAATTCAGTTTATATACTGCGATTTGTAATTGTGTTGCTTTTTTCCCCCCTAAGAAATACAGTGTACATATTGCTTTTTGAATGTCACATGTTACATGTTTTATTCCATTTGTTTCTTAGGCTTTGGGGCGAGCCTGTTAATCTGCGTGAACAACATGATGCTTTAGAATTTTTTAATTCATTGGTAGATAGTTTAGACGAAGCTTTAAAAGCTTTAGGACATCCAGCTATGCTAAGTAAAGTCTTAGGTGGTTCCTTTGCTGATCAAAAGATTTGCCAAGGCTGCCCACATAGGTAAGTGCTAATTACATATTGAAAGTGTATGTCGTACTATGTGTATACTAACAAAAATAAAATTTTTAGTACTTATGTACAAAAGTAGAGTATGCCACTGATTACTAAATGCCTAAAACTGAATGGATTATATACTGTGCATACCTTACTCCTGTAGGGTTGTTTTTTGTTTTTGTCAAATAACTTTTGTTTTCTTTTATTCTGCCTAATTCTCTTACTATTTTATACTCTTCCATTCTTTTACATATTGTTATTCCTGGGGAAATGGCATTTTACATATAGCTACAGGTATTACTTAAAAATTTGCCCTTTATCTTAGAATTTGAGTAATTATAATATTATAAATGCATTAAGTTTAGAAGTTGAGAGACCTGGAATAATATTTCCATACAAGTGAAATACTGACATTTAGAATAGCATCAGTATTGTCATCATCCTTAAGGTATGTTGCATATAAAAACATTTATAGCAAGAGTTGACAAATTGTTTGACTTAAAACAGAGATTAAAGGCTCCTGTTGGAAATAGCTAAATAATCAGTTCATTACAAGTAAACACACATTTATGTTTGTCACATGGAAGTTTTGCCTTGAGACTTGTTTTGGCACTTGATGTTGGTTTGCAATCCCTTCTCACCAAAATATCACGGTGATATAGTATTTTCTATAAGCCAAACTGTATTAAATATAGCCATGGGTTTGAGTATGCATGTGGTTGGTGGAAGTGCTTTGTTTTTGGTTGTGAGGAAATGATTGGGGGAGACGTAATACTATATAAATGAGAAATTTCTGTCAGATTATAATCTTACCACTCATTCAGAATTAGGATATATATACTTGTTCACTTAGCCTGGGCAACTTTTGGTCCTTTCGAAAGACCTTTTACTTTAGATAAACATAATAAAATTTTAACCCCTTGTTTTTAATTATTGGTAAAATAGCCAACTTTTTGCTCATCTGTCTCTGTCAAGTTTTCTCAGTTTCTTTTAGGTGGTTTTCCAAATTACTTGGAAATTATTGGTTTTCTTTGGCAAGTGAAAATGTCAAGAGATTATGGTCTTTGAAGTCAGATCCCTAATACCTGATCAACAACTAAACTGGTCTTGTTCTTGTTACGTGCCATAAAGTTACATACAGAGTCCCAAGTCTGTCTGTTATAGGGCATTGTTTGTCTAGAACAGGGGTCAACAAACTCGAGACCATGAGCCAAATCAAGCCCATTGCCTGTTTTTGTAAAGTTTTATTGGAACATACCCATTTGTTTATGTACTGTCTGGCTACTTTTGCTACAACAGCAGAATTGAGCACAGATGGCCCCAACTTATGTTGGTTCAATTTACAGTCTTTTTCTTTTCCGATGGTACGAAAGCAATATGCGTTCATTAGAAACCTTACTTCAGGTACCCATACAACCATTCTATTTTTCCCTTCCAAAATACAGTAGTCAGTAAATTACATGAGATAGTCAACATTTTATTATAAAAGAGGCTTTGTGTTAGATGATCTTGCCTAACTGTAGGCTAATGTAAGTGTTCTGAGCACATTTGAGGTAGGCTAGGCCAAGCTATGATGTTCAGTACATTAGATGAATTAAATGCATTTTTGGTTTACAATATTTTCACCTTATGATGAGAGTGTTGGGATGTAACCCCGTCATAAACCAGAGCATCTATAGTTGCCACAAAGACCTATAAAACCTAAAATATTTACTATCTGGTTCTTTACAGAAAGACTTTGCTGCCCTCTAGTCTTCGAATATTCAACTTTTTAGGTAGAGCTAATATCTAACTTGTTTCCCTCTGTGGGCTGTTCCCTGATTATATAGTAGCAATTTGCTTAATACCTACTTCATGTCATTTATAAATGCCTTTGTGTGCCTATCTTTTTTTCCTAACTAAATTTTAAATTCTTTAAATGAGGGACTGTCTTAAACGTTGAATATCCCACATTGCTTAACATATGGAAGGCACTCTCAATATATTTGTTGAATGAGTGAATTTAATGGTTGAGAATGTATTCCCCACATCCCATGTTCTGAATCTATGAATATATCTCATCAGAAATCTAAAAGTTCCTTTGGTAGAAAATTACCATAATCTGGGATTCTGGCTCCTACTCAGATTGCTTATCCCTTACTCATTTGTGTATTCAAACTTGTGCTTTAGTAAGGTTTCCATTGCAAAAAGGAAGAACGTTTAAAAATTCAGCCCATTGATAGTTTAAAATATCCTTATCAGAACTCGATATAATTCATGCTTTGGCCTTGGCACGAATTACTATCTAAACAGATAGCACTGGAAGCAGCATGGTAAAAACTATAAAGAGTTAAAGCTGTGAGCCCAGACAGGGCCCATTTTTAAGTATCATTTCGTGTACTGATCTTGACCAAGTTAACTGTCATTTATTGGTAACATTAACATTCTATGGCTTAGAGGTTTCGTATTATATAATAAATATTGCAAATGTAGTTTTCACTAAGTCCATAACTAAAATGTTTAGAAAACTAAGGAATAAATCCTTTATCGTTTCTTAAATAATATCTTTAGGTACGAATGTGAAGAATCTTTTACGACTCTAAACGTAGACATTAGAAACCACCAAAATCTTCTTGATTCTTTGGAACAGTATGTCAAAGGAGATTTACTAGAAGGTGCAAATGCATATCATTGTGAAAAATGCAATAAGAAGGTATGGATTACCCAGTTTTATTTAAAATGTGATTACATTTAATGGATTTGGAAGAAATTGGTTGGTTTTGTTCATCCTCAAAATTCACCCTGTTTTTATTCTCTTAGTGGTAGCAGAGAGGTAGTCAAGACAATAAAACTGATTAAGCTTTGTCAGGGAAAGATGATTAAAAAGTAATGCCAGAGGGGCTAGGGAAAACACATAAAATGAATAATTTTAGAAGCCATACTAGTTTGACACCTCATTCTCTTATTTAAGTCACATAGACACTTTCTCTCTCTACCAAGAAACAAATTGCTATTGAACTCTTCAAAGCTATTGAGCTGATTGAAGAAAACATTTCTCCTCTCATGTCTAGGGTTACTTGTCAAGGCCAAACAATTTGCTGAAAACTGTTAATTACTTTATGTAGCCATGTAAGATTTCTTTTATCACCTGTGTCATTAAACCATTTAGATCAACTTTTCAGACCTACTTGACTGTTTTATATCTGTGGGAATTTATTAGCAGCTCTTTGGGAGAGATGATTCACACACGCTAGTAAATAAGGTGTATCTTTTTGAGCTCCCAGGCCCTCTCGCCTCCAAATCACTTGTGGTGTTTTGACCTTACGCACCGCTTTGAAGTATTCAGGTCTAGAGATTGAGATTGTGGGCTGAAAGCCATACTGCCTGCCACCCACAGCTCTGAGACTTGAGGCGAGTTACTTAACCTGACTCCTGATCCTCATCTTTAAGGTTCAGTAGTACTTGCTTGAGAAGGTTACTATAAGGATCAAATGTTACTACTTCTGTAGTGCTTAGTGTATTACCTGACATCTAATTGCCCAAGAAATATTAGCTGCTTTTATTGTCATTACTATGTTTCTTCAGTTTGCTCACAGCAAACCACCTTCATTGGAATGACAGTAAACATCACACAATTAATAATGGCTAGGTAGCAGTGACAGAAACCAAGGATAAAAGTTGCTATTTATAACAAATGGCATAGACTATTTCCATATTATTAGTTTTAGTTAATTTACATATTATTAGTTTTAGTTAATTTAAATCAACTGTGACAGAATTGCCTTGATTATGTTCATTATCATGTATTTATATACACTTAAAAATCCAGATAAGTCTTAAGATAAATTAAAATCATTTGAAAGTTTGCTTGCAGGGCTGGGCTAAGGTGGGAGGCTCACTTGGGGCCAGGAGTTGGAGACCAGCCTGGGCAACATAGTGAGACCCCCCGCATATTCAACCCCCCCAAAAAAAATTATCGGGACATGGTAGCTCATGCCTATAGTTCCAACCTGGGTGACAGAGTGTGACCGTCTCTATTTAAAAAAAAAAAAAAAAAAGGAAAAGTTTGCTTGGGTTTTTTTGTTTTTTTTTTTTTTTTTTTTTTTTTTTTTTTTTTTTTTTGCAGTTAATTATAAGAAAACATCCAGTAACTTTCTCTGTTTTAGGTTGATACTGTAAAGCGCTTGCTGATTAAAAAATTACCTCCTGTTCTTGCTATCCAATTAAAACGATTTGACTATGACTGGGAAAGAGAATGTGCAATCAAGTTCAATGACTATTTTGAATTTCCTCGAGAGCTGGACATGGAACCTTACACAGTTGCAGGTGTTGCAAAGCTGGAAGGAGATAATGTAAACCCAGAGAGTCAGTTGATACAACAGAATGAGCAGTCTGAAAGTGAGACAGCAGGAAGCACAAAATACAGACTTGTGGGTGTGCTTGTACACAGCGGTCAAGCAAGTGGGGGACATTATTACTCTTACATCATCCAAAGGAATGGTGGAGATGGTGAGAGAAATCGCTGGTATAAATTTGATGATGGAGATGTAACAGAGTGTAAAATGGATGATGATGAAGAAATGAAAAACCAGTGTTTTGGTGGAGAGTACATGGGAGAAGTGTTTGATCACATGATGAAGCGCATGTCATACAGGCGCCAGAAAAGGTGGTGGAATGCTTATATACTTTTTTATGAACGAATGGACACAATAGACCCAGATGATGAGTTGGTAAGATACATATCAGAGCTCACTATCACCACAAGACCCCATCAGATTATTATGCCATCAGCCATTGAGAGAAGTGTACGGAAGCAGAATGTACAATTCATGCATAACCGAATGCAGTACAGTTTGGAGTATTTTCAATTTATGAAAAAACTGCTTACATGTAATGGTGTTTACTTAACCCCTCCTCCAGGTAAGTACAAGAGGTTAGCTGCTTAGTATTAAAGAATAATTCTTACAGGATTTTTTAGTAAGCATCAAATGTTTTAAGTTCATAAAATTAATGTTTTCACTTGTAAAGGGTCTAAATTTTTGCTTTCAATTATTTTAAAGTCATATTTAAGATGACTGTTAACTGTGAGCAGCATACTCTCCAGAAACAGGAACTTTTATTTATTTTAGCAATTTAACTCATGCATCAGTTTGAAACGTGCTATATGAGCTACTAAAATCAGGAGTAAGAATTATTTAAGTAACTTGAAAAGACTTCTCAAAATTAGTAGCAGTGCAGACTTGTTTAAAAATAGGGCTTGAAAATAGAAATTTGATTTTTTCTTTTAACATCTACATTTTATTTATAGGGCAAGACCACCTGTTGCCTGAAGCAGAAGAAATCACTATGATTAGTATTCAGCTTGCTGCTAGGTTCCTCTTTACTACAGGATTTCACACAAAGAAAATAGTCCGTGGCTCTGCCAGTGATTGGTACATTGCTTTGGATTTTCATTCCTTCTAATATTTGGTTTGGTTCTTTAATAGATTATTTTTTCCAAACTATAAGACTCTTGTTTCAAATTTGGAATGCAGAATTTAAAAAAAAAAAAACAAACAACTCCTGGTAGCAGTTAGTGGGAGAAATTATATTAAAATAGTGACTTAGTCTAAATATGTATGGCCTTTTGTTATTCAGAAGCTGCCTTCTGTTTCTATTACTTTGTATCGTATCTTTGACATCCCTGTACCAAAGATTACAAGATGAGACTGGAAAGTCTAGGTATATAATCATGAAATTATTAGGCTTTAGCTTCCCTGGATTGAATTCTGACATAAATTAAAAGGGTAAAAAATTAAAATGGTTTTCTTAAGTTTCTAATTATAAAAATATAGAGGACATTATAATACTTTGATTTAATAATTTTTACACTTCATCCAGAAGATGTCAGGATAAGGGAAGGGGGGACATTTATTGTCATTGAACCTAGGAAGAGTTTGGTAATGGATTTTTAGAGGACAATACAAATTTTCACCTATTTTGTAACTGTGAGGATAGACCGTCATGGTATTTATCTATCATTTTAATGTTAGTACTGGAAGCAACCATTGCTGGTTCTCTCTCCAGCAGTAAAAGGTCTTTGTCCCTTTTTTGGTTCATAGACACCCATCCCTTTGCTATAGGAAACAAGTTACTGAATTGATATTCATAGGTTTTTTTTCTTTTGTTTTAGGTATGATGCATTGTGTATTCTCCTTCGTCACAGCAAGAACGTACGTTTTTGGTTTGCTCATAATGTCCTTTTTAATGTTTCAAATCGCTTCTCCGAATACCTTTTGGAATGCCCTAGTGCAGAAGTAAGGGGAGCATTTGCAAAACTTATAGTTTTTATTGCACATTTTTCCTTGCAAGATGGGCCATGTCCTTCACCTTTTGCATCTCCTGGACCTTCTAGTCAGGTAATTGTGTAGCTTTCTTTCTAATGATTAAATGCTTACAAATAAATTCCATTTCCTAAAAGTCGAAGCCACAAACATGTGCATCTGTTTGATATTTACCTAATACAATCACAATCTAATGTCTGAGTTCCACTAAAATTACTGCATAGCAATGAATAGTAATTACTGGCTCTTTAAAAAAATAAGGAAATTTTCCCCATTCAGTTATGTGCAGTAGCTTAAATATAAACTTACTGTTAAGTAGATTTTTATTTTAAATTTTTAATTGACTTAGCATTTTTAATAAATCAGTGCGAAGAATTTATAATGAAATCTACCTCAGACCTTCTTTCCCTTTCCCAAGAAGCAACCCTTTTTAATAGTTTGTGTGATCAGTCCTTCCAGAAATTTATGCCTGTATTCAACATATATCTGTGCATGTACCTTTTTTATGCAAATAGAATTTTACTTGCACCTTGTTACTGAAACAGAGGTAATGTTTTATCTTTTACAGGCTTATGACAACTTAAGCTTGAGCGATCACTTACTAAGAGCAGTACTAAATCTCTTAAGAAGGGAAGTTTCAGAGCACGGGCGTCATTTACAGCAGTATTTCAACCTGTTCGTAATGTATGCCAATTTAGGTAAGAATTTTAAGTTCTCATAATTCTGTTTTAATGTATTATATTAAATGGTGAAGTCATTTGGTTCAAGTGATAAAAATATAACCTGGACTAAAATAACAATTTCCCATAAAACTTGTGAATCTTATCCGAACATGGCACTTTCACCTTGTGCTTTATAATTATTGATGCATTTGTCTTACCTCTGCAGTAGACATAGGTCAGAATCTGTGTCTTAATCATGTTTTTCTCTCCTAAAGCAGTAGTGCCAAATCTGGCTGCTTTTTGAAAATAACTGATTCCTAGGCCCCATCTCACACTGATTGAATCAGAATTCCCAAAGGTGGTGTAAGAAATTCATATTTTCAAAAAGTCCCCCGGTGGTTGTGATATCGAATTTAGGTAGAGGACTTAGTCTATACATAAGTTTTTATTGAAGTAAACTAAAATTAAGGATAATATAAATAGTCACTTAAAAATATTCACTTAGGAATTCACTTAAATCACCCTGTTGATAATGTCACCTCTGTATGACAACACAACACTCTCCTTCTCAATATAGCCTGCTTTTGCTAACACCATCTGATAATTTCTTTCCAGTGATTACTAATGCTTACCTAAAAATTACACTATACTGTCTTATACTTATTCTATTGTGTTTTGATAGCATTCAGATTTTTGTGTTGTTTCCCCCCAACTAAATTACAAAAATCAGAGCTTTCCACCGTAGCACTCAGTAAATGTTTGTTGAATGAGTAGATGTGAATAGTTAGGAAAATCATCAAAAATTCTTCCATTGTTGTTTTGGTGTTTTTTAAGTTGGTTTGGGGGAAGTAAAGTTCCTATGATTAAAATTATAAAATTACCTGTCAATCAAGTATTAGTTCACTGATCCTAAAATGACTAATTTATTGAGACATTCCAGTTAAAATCTTAATGGTGATAATATATATTTGGCCAGATTAGGAACTGATTCGGACACTCAGCAGAAGCAGATGGTTTTTAATAACTTTTTTTTTTTTTTTTTTTGCACGACAGAGTCTCACTCTGTTGCCCCAGCTATAGTGCCATGGCGGTTAGCCTAGCTCACAGCAACCTCAAACTCCTGGGCTCAGTTGATCCTCCTGCCTTAGCCTCCCGAGTAGCTGGGACTACAGGCACGTGGCACCACGCCCGGCTAATGTTTTCTATTTTTAGTAGAGACAGGGTGTCCCTCTTGCTCAGGCTGATCTCGAACTCCTGACCTCAAGCAGTCCTCCCGCCTCAGCCTCCCAGAGTGCTAGGATTACAGGCATGAGCCACTATGGCCAGCCTTAATAACTATTTTAAAAGGAAAAATACATATATCTTATATCCAAAATCAAGTTCTATACCCAAGCATCTCTGTCATTTCAGGTTTTTTCTGTGTGACCTTTACTAATCACTGGTTGATCCATGGCCCTTTTAACATAAGAAACATTCTGCTTTCTGTTTGTCTCTGTAGTTTGTCTACTTTTCTCTTACCATTCCATACCAGAGATATTTGGGTATTTGTAGCTGAGAAAGAAAAGGATATTTATTACACAAACAAGCGTAAGTGGAATCTGTATTTCAAGCTTAGAAATGCCACATTTAGGCATTCACAAAAGTCCTGTGCTGTTCAGTTCTCCTTTTAAATATTGTTTGTTCATAAAGCATACACCATTGGTTCACAATGTAACCTACTTATAACATTTTCCTGCTAAAAGCAAATTCTATACAGGTCTATCAACCCTCATATGAAATCCTGAAGACCAGATATGAATTGGGATTCAGAATTGTTTAGATTAAAGAAAGGTAAGGCAGTGTATATACCAACATCTCTGTAGCAGGGTCTAAGCACCTTATAATCAAATACATTACTATTTCTACAGTAAAACATGAATATTCACACTGGTGGGAGAAATAAAGACTATAAATATCCTCTTGTCAGTTCAGTCTAGGTTTTCCCACCAAACACATTATGACACCAACTTTATGAAAAAACTTCATAGTAAGAGCATTTGGAATCAAGTGGTTGTAGAGATGTGTTTATTATGTTTCTGGGAAAATGGCAATAAGACAGTCTACTGTCTAATGGGACATGGAAGCAAACAAAAAGGTGGTTGCCATAAAGCATGTTAATGGCTATAGTAGGACAAATACAAAGCGTTATGGAAGTGTTCATGAAGTGGGGGGATTGGGGGGGCTGGACCTGACCAGATTTGGGAAGCACAGAAGACTTAATGGTGAGTTTGATGTGGGAATTGGTTAGTCGAGTTTTCTGTCCAGAGTAAAGAGCAGCTGCAAAGACTTGGGATAAACTTGACATGGCTCATTGGAGGAAATGAAAGTTATGCAGTTTGACTAGAATTGATATAAGATGGGGGTGGCAGGAGTCTCTGATCATGTTGTTCTGGCCAGCCTTGTGAGCAAGTCTGGACTTTACCCTGAGGCACTGATGTGCTGTTGTAGGGTTTTGAACAGACATACCTTCTAGAAAGATCTCTCTGGCTATAGTGGGACTAGATTACAATGGAGTAAGACTGGAGGTGGTTAAAATGATCTCTAGGTAGAAGATCACTGTGGCCTGTACTAGGGAACTGGCAGTGGTGGGGATACAAGTGGACAGATTATGGTGCTTTTTATAAGCCATAGAATCAGTGGATCTGGTGATTGTATATTCATTGGAGGAGGCAGGGAAGAGATGTGAAGAATTATGCCCAGGATTCCAACTTGAGCAACTGAGCGTGTGTAGTGGTGCCATTTACTGAGGGGAAGCACAGGATAACCATGTATGGGGAGAAAGATGAGTTCAGTTTTGGCAGATTAAGTTTGATCTTGTGTGACAACCAAATGGAGATAATCCAGTAGAACGGAAGATACTTGGAAATAATTGTGGAATCATCTGAATGAAAATAGCTGGAACATAAAGCAGTGAGAGCAGGCTCTATTGTCTAGGAAAAGCACACAGTGTGAGAAGATAGTCTGGCATGGGAACTTTGAGAAACATCAATTTCTAAGAGACACTGGAAGAAGGACTCACAAATAAGACCAAGAAGAAGAGGTAGAAAGAAGTAAGAGGAATCCAAAAAGGAAGTGTTTATGGCTTGAGAACTGTTCCTTAGCTTTATACCATGAAGAGGGACAGAAACCAAATTGGCATGGGTTGAGGAATAGAAAATCAGAAAGTAGACCAAATATAGGTATCTTTTTCAAGAAATTTGGCTGTGGAAGAAAGAAGAGAGGCAGGCAATTTATAAAAAAGAATTCTTGTTTTTCATTTAATTTAGTTGTTTTTGTTTTGTCCTCCTTACAATGAGGGTTGCAGTCTAGGTTGATCCCTTTACACTCTTCAGGCCATAGACTATGACATATTGGAATGTCAGTCATGGTCACTATTTAACAATTTTAAAGCTTAAATCTAATTACACTCAATGGGTGAGTTTTCTATTCTAGTTAAATAATTCTCTGAATGCTAAGTAAAAGTGATATCCTTCTGATCATAAAAATCATAGACAAATATTTTGGATAACTACGTTTTTTTTTTTTTTTTTTTTTTTTTTTGCTCAAGAAGCCCTTGCCACCCAAGTGCCCGTCAATCCATGAGTGGATTAATAAAATTTGGTATATATTTACAATGGAATATTACTCAATCATAAGAAACGACAGTGATCTAGCACCTCTTACACTTTCTTGGATTAAAATTAAGCCCATTATCCAAAGTGAAGTACCACAAGAGCAGAAGAATGGGCTCCACTTGTACTCACCATCAAATTGGTTCTAACTGATCAACACTAAGTTGATCACATGGCAGAAACACTCTCTAGGGATTAGGGGGATGGGGGGGCAAATCAACAACTAAAGGACA
>RJWJ010003759.1:0-82711 GCA_004363605.1 Indri indri | reverse complement strand
TCAGCCTCCCGTGTAGCTGGGACTACAGGCATGTGCCACCATGCCCGGCTAATTTTTTTTCTATATATATTTTTAGCTGTCCAATTAATTTCTTTCTATTTTTGGTAGAGACAGGGTCTCGTTCTTGCTCAGGCTGGTCTCGAACTCCTGAGCTCAGAACGATCCGCCCACCTCGGCCTCCCAGAGTGCTAGGATTACAGGCGTGAGCCACCGCGCCCGGCCTCTTGGCATTACAATTTTTAATTGAGGGCAGGGACTTCAGACTTCTCATTGCCCAGGGGACTTACCTGATCTCGGCAGAAGAAAGGACCAGGCTGAGAACTGCAGATATGACACAGAGAATCTTCTAGGTAGGGATCAATCTGAACCTGCACAAAAGAAAACAGGAGGATGAAGTGGATCCTCTCTCCAGGAGGCCAGCTGGGCTAGAAGAGCAGGGCACACATAGGAGTGTAGGATGTCTGCCTGTTTTAAAGGAGGTCTAGAGAGAATTACAGACAGAGAGGACAGGCTCACACACTATGCAGAGCCAGGCTGGCTGCCTCCAAGATTCAGGCAACCACACACTGTACTGCCTGGCCTTCTCAGCAAACTATATGCCAGCCCTTTACCATTTGGCAATAGCCAAGTGTTCACAGGATTCAGGAAAGGTTGGATAACGGGAAGTCAGGCTACTTAGCAATGCCAGACAAGTAACACAGTGCGGGCAGGCACGCTGAAGAGATTCAACAGTCCCACTGTCCTCCCTCCTGAGTTGACAAGACCAGGCCCACTCTCAAACCCTAACCTCATGCTAATTCTCAGCACTCTGACTCATTTCTCTAAGCATACACCCAGCACAGATACAGCTTCAATCTCAGGCTTGCCCTGGGTAGTAACTGGCACAAGCCCCTCTCAGATATCCCAGAATAAGGGCATAAACCAGTCAACTCACCTTCTTGGTGAACTTTGTGGTTTTGATTTCCACAAAAGCAGCACTGACTGCTTTCAGGTAACTACGTTGGTTATTGAAAGTCACACGACCAGATCCTAGGAACAACAGATACAAGCTTACCTTCTAATCAAATTCTCCCGAATGCCAGTCTTTAATGCTCAGGAAACCCTGTTTCTATACCAGTGCTGTCCAACAGAAATATAATGTGAGCTACTTATGTAATTTTAAATTTCTATTGGCCACATTGAAATAAAAAGTAATGGAATTTTAATATTTTATTTAACTCTGCATGTCCAAAATATTATCATTTCACATTCAGCACTAGCTGTGTTTCAAGCACCCAACAGCCACATTTAGCTGGTGGCTAATATATTAGTGCAGTTATAGACCATGGAATGGGGGAAGGATTTGCAGAACAAAATGGGGAGGGAAGGGACTCCTCCAGTGTAGGCAAATGCACAGGTAAGGAAGTTTAAAGGGTTCGGAGTGGAAACCAAAATGCAGATAGAACGCTTCTCTGAAGGGTAGGCCCCGCAGTAAAACCCTTCTTGGCCTAGAGGTACTCTGGAGGCCGAGCAGGAGAGCCGGAAGAAGCCCGATCCTGCCTAGTGCCACCTCTGCCTCTGAAGCCCCTGTTCTTAATCTGCAGCACAGCACTGATGAGCACACAATGCTCCTTCCTGACCAGATTCAGTGTGGGTGGGCAGGGTAAGCATTTGAGGAGGTGGGTTAGCCACATCTTGATTAGAGAGTTCAGGCTCTGCTCCACCTCCAAACCCCACTACTGAGATTATTCTGCCATGACTAGTGAATTCATCTCCTTTCCCAGAGGGGCTGATCAAAACCTAGCGGTTAGGCCCACAGACTCCCCTGAGCTAGAAGAGCACAGGCTATGACTATACTCTGTTGCCTGAGTTACTCAGTAAGTCCTCCTTCAGCCTGACCTGTCTCTGACCCCAGACAACGGCAGAGCTTTTTAAGAACTTTTAATAAAGGAAACCAGGCAAGTTCAGGAGAGTGTGACCTTTTAATGAAATATTACCTGTTGTCTGTGCCCAACTGTTTAGCGGTAAACTCTTAAGATTCCAACAAAGTTCCTGCCTCACTGTCACCTCCTATAGGCTCCAATCACTTTTTCCCCCTCTGTACGGGAGGTGGAGGTAGAAGACTGGGTGTGGGGGCCCAGTACTGGTGATGTGTCTAGAAAGAGATGCTATGCTGCTGGCATATGCTGATCTGCAGACCTGGGTCAGGCCTCTCTCTCCATTCCCGTGGGAAGGTATCACAATCTTGGTCTACTCCCAGGGGCCACCAAGCTTTCCCACACGGAAGTGGGACACTTACCAATGGGATACTTGTGCTTATCTGTGTCAATCCCGGCATACACCACGCCCCCAAATAGGTCATTCAAGATGGCTGCCAGTGCCTCGGCGTTGAGCATCCCATGCAGAGCACCAACGAACACCGTCCTGCTGGGGTCAAGCCTCTGAGATGGGCTCCGGACAAAGTTGCTGTCAGCCAAGACCCAGGGGATCACTTGCACCTGAAAAACCACCCAAAGGTATATCAGCCCTGGCAAAAAGCCTCAGAGAGAGGCTCCCGTTGGCAAGGCACATACTCTGGAGTTACGAAAGCTGGGGTTGCCATGGCCCATATGGGGTGAAAAGGTGTTATCACCCAGGCTCAGGCTCAAGGGCAATCAGTAACCCACCTTACTCCAACCCAACTAGAGTTGACTTTTACTGAGTCCATGCGTAAGGAACGGTAGAAGTAAAAAATAACACTCACTCATTAAGGAACGGTAGAAGTAAAAAATAACACTCACTCATTCAGGAGAGTAAGCAAAAAAGTACCAAACTGTCATGCCCAGGAGTCCAGCACTCTGTCACCACCTCTAATTGTGTGGTTCCAACAAAGGGAAACAGACACTGGTGAACAGAGAGCATGACCTGGAGTTCTCAAGAAAGGAAGATGCACAGAGAAATTACAGGAGCCTGAAGGACAGAAAAGTGGGGATGCTTACAGTATTTGGGATGGTCACTGGCCCCACCTGGGCCCCAGAGGGCTGTGCCGGGGGCAGTGGGGCTAACTGGAGAGACAGGGGAACGTCATGCACAGGAGACCCCCGAGGTCTTGCAGAGCTGAGGAACACAACACCAGAGGCAGGAGCTGACTCTTCAGAGGCTGATTCTTTGCCCCTGAAACTTCTGAGCCTAGAAAAAGACCTGGTATAACAGGCAGAGGACTCCACAATGAAACAAGTCAATGATGACTAGTAAATGTTTTGGGAAGATTGATCTGTGAAGATCTAAAAAAAATTGGCTTGAAGCAGGAAGAGATGTGAAGCAGCAACCAGCAAGGAGGCAAAGCAGGAGTGCAGAGGACAGGTGATTAAGGCTTGGACAAGGCTGGCAGCAACGGGCACAGAACAGGCCGAGACTGAGGAGATTCTTCAGCGAAGTGTCTGCAGCACTGAGACCGTGCAGGCATGGTGGGCAAACAAGGAAGAAGCAGTACTGGGGGTGGTCGGCGGCGGGGAGGCGGGGGGCCTAGGCCTATGTGAGAGGGCCTGGCGGAGGTTACCAGGGGAGCCAATTTCACTATAAGATGAAAAAGCCTATTTTCCACACAGAAGAATTTGGGGTTACGGGACATCCCAAAGGAGGGCCCCACAGGAAGGTGGAGCTCAGATAGCACATGAGGCTAGAAGAGTGAATTTGGGTCTAAAGGTAAGAGCAGAGGCACAAAGGTGGGTGATTTATCTAAGATGGAAAAGAAGACAGGAAGGAGTCAAAGATGGACTATGCTGGTGGCGATGGGAGGCGAACACAAAGGAAAAAGAAGAGTGGGAAAGGCAGGAGACTGAGACGCAGCCTACAGCCAATGGATCAAAGATACTAAACCCTGCAAGGAGGGAACAGGAGATGGGAAGGTGTCCACAGGGGCACCGAGGAGGAGGAGGAGGAGCTCTACCTATGGATATGGCAGTCTATGGTTCTAAAAGCAGGGGGCAAGGAAGAGGGAGCACGTTAACTAAGTTTTAGAATATAATACAGTGAGATAATTGCATGAGTTTCACACAGTAAGAAAGGAGAGAAGGAGGGAAAAGCTGTGGGTCCTTGTGGGCAGCCAGAAGATGAACTTTGCCCTGTCGCTAAGACAGAACATGGACCAACACCAGGAAACATCTATAAAACAAAGAGCCAGCTTTGTTACATGCATTATTTATTTTAAATCTAATGTGACTTGCCCAATAAAATAGGCATTTCTCCCCTAACCCTACTGATTTTGTTTTGTTTTTTTGAGACAGAGTCTCACTCTGTTGCCCAGGCTAGAGTACAGTGGCATCATCATAGCTCACAGCAACCTCCAACTCCTGGGCTCAAGCAATCCTCCTGCCTCAGCCTCCCGAATAGCTGGGACCACAGGCACACAACCACCACACCCCAATAATTTTTCTATTTTTTGAAGAGATGGGGTCTCACTCTTGCTCAGGCTGGCCTGACTTCTGACCCCAAGCATTCCTCCTGCCTCAGCCTCCTAGAGTGCTAGGATTACAGGTGTGAGTCACCGTGCCCAGCCAGATTTTTTTGAAAATAGATTTTACTTTTTAAAGCAGTTTTAGGTTCACAGTAAAACCAAGCAGAAGGTACAGAGTTTTCCCACATACCCTCTGCCCCCACACATGCACAGCCTCCCCACCACCAACACCCTACACCAGAGTGCTACATTGCACTGACATATGACCGCCCACCCAAAGTCCACACTTGACATTAGCGTTCACTCTGGGTGTCTGTTGTACATCCTGTGGGTCTGGACAAATGTAGAAGAACACATATCCACCATTATAGTGCCATACAGAACAGTTTCACTGCCCTAAAAACCCTTTGTGCTGTGCCTATTCATCCCTTTTGTTAAACCCTTGACAACCACTGATCTTTTTACTAAAATAGGCATTTTAGTTTCCCATTTTATAGATAAGGAAATAAAGTTTTAGAGATATTAAATATCTAGTCCAATATCACAAAAGTGATACACTCTAGAATCAGATTTTAAGAAACACCGTACCAATTTCTGAGATCAAAACTTGCTTTGACAAGTGGTTCTCAAACATTATCCACTAGAACCACCTGGGGTGCTTGGTTAAGTGGAGATTCCTAACCTCCACCCAGACATTCAGTAAATGTGGGATAAGGCCTAAGAATCTACAATGAGGTCCCCAGGTGAGATAACTCCGTATTAGAAACGCCTGATGCCAAGGACACACAGGCTGATACCAGAAAGCGTAAGAAGAGAGAATCATATGGAGAAAACCACGTAACTAATGAAGCCCTGAGCAGGAGGGAAGGAGTAACCCGTGTGGGTGTGGACTAAAGGGAGTTTGCCCACCACAGACTGGGAGGTCAGAAGGCACAGCCTGAGGGCAAGACTAGGGACAAAGAGCTGTAGGTTTATCAGTTAAGTTCAAGTAGAGAAAGCTGCTACTCTCGATTTCATCTCTAAGACAAGAAGTTTGAGGCATAAGTGTCGACTAGAAAAAGAGCAGAATAAAAGGTAGAGATTAGTTCGATCTCTTGTGGGGGAGGGGTGTGCATGTGTGTACACACCATTAAGGTCCAAACTTGTTTTCCCTTTTTTTTCCCCATGTAATTGAGAAAAATTTATTGTATTGTTGTATTTATCATGAGGCAAGAATACTCCTTGCCTGCAGATTGCATATCCTCCCACTCCAAGAAAATCCAGTGACCTGCTATGCCAATTACCGCGATCCAGAAAGGACACCAGGCTAACTCACCTCCTTACAGCGCATCCTTCGGCTAGACATCTTGAAATAATATTCACTCAGGCCATCTGGGCTCAGCGGGTCATGAGAGCAAGCCTGAAGCAAGGCCCGGACAGACTTCTCTAGTTCGAAGACCAGATACACATACCCTATTCCCAATGAGAGGAAAGATCACATTAACATCGCTTAGGTGGCTATCCTTCAGCCCTGGCTGTGTAGCAGGGAGTTTCTTCCAAGAAAGGAGGCCTCGGGTATAAGATACACTTTTGTCCTACTCCTGAGAAGTCTTGTGGAGTGGAAGCGCTTGCTATGCCAGATGCCCAGGCCAAGGAGAGAGATGTGCACCATCTCCCACCCTAGTAGGGGAAAGGGCTGGCAAGCCGGCACAGAGGATCCCACCACGACCACTGCTCTCTATCCCAGAACACAGAGCAAGCTCAAGTGAGCAGAGGCAGGTGTTTACTGGGGGCAGGAGGGTGGCAGGTACTGCTTTAAAACCCTAGTTAAACCACAGGTCCAGTTCACCGAAGATGGGGCAGAGTGAAAATAGCACCTGCTCCTTTCTACAGGGAAGGGATCTCATTTCAGACCAGTGAGGAATCAGATTCTTGGTCCTCGTTCCTGCCAACTCCAAAGGGATCTCAGAATTAGGTCAGGCAACAGTGTAACTGGGCAGGAAAGGCAGGCAAGGGAAAGCTTTTCAGTTGCCTCATTTTGAGAGGAAAGGCCCTGCTGGGGTTTGGGTTTAGAGGGAAGCATACAAGAAAGGGGTGTCAGAAGCAGCTCCTGTTGCTGTGTGAGTCTGGACAGATGGAACGTTAGCTTGGAAGAAGCAGAAGGGTGTGCTCGTTTGAAGAGAAAGTGCCGATGGCTGAAAGGTCTGTGCCCTGGAGCGCGCACCATGTTACCAGCATGCATCTGTAACATCCCAGCACCCCTTGGTGCAGTTATGTACTAGGGAGGGGAAAAAAAAGCTCCTACCATGTCTTTATTACCTTTAGGCATATTACCTTTGGGAGGACACCGGGGGTGCTTGCCATCCTTACCAGGCCACTCCACACTCAAAGAACCAAAAACACGGAAGGTATTAACCAATCCAGCTGCAAAAAGAGAGAAAAGGTGGCAGAAGCTGAGGTACCATCCTCCCCAGTAAAGATACAAGCACAGGATCACCTGTGTGCTCCCCTGGCTCATCCCCCTTGCTGAACAACTCAGAATAGACTTCTGGTCTCAGGTGACAAGTGTAAGGACCAGACACAGAAGCAATACGGGAGTCTATGAAGTGTACTTCTCCCCTCAACTGCTCCTGTCATACCCGGAGCTCAGGTAGAGCTTCGGCCCCCGCCCTCAAATCCAAGTTTCATGCTCCTGAAAGACACGCCCCACCTTCAACTCTTGAAGCAGGTCTTGGAGGTAGCTCACCTTCTGTAATATCCCAAGGAACACCTCCTAGGAACACCTTGCAGGAGTAGATGGGGTTCTTATAGTTCCGGGGAGGAAGCTGGCCACTCCAGGTACAAGTGGCTTCATTCACAGCTTTGGGAGAAGACAAAGAGAAAAAGGGAGAGGGAGGTGCGTATCAGAGAATGAATAAAGCCTCCACCCTTTCCTGGGTGAACTTGTTCAGAAAGAATTAGACTGGCTATGAGGTTAGCCTGGCTGCCTGAGGGAACAGCCATGACTATTCTGAAAAGCAAGAAACCTATGTCTCACCAATTCACTGAGCCAAGTATGATAATCCTAATTAACTAATTCTGTTTCCACTAAAATTGAAAGGAATACCAAACCAGATGTAGAAGGTAAAAATTATCACACCCCAAGCTATTTTCAAATGTATATAACTGATACGATAACTACAAAGCAGTTTTATCTAGTTATTGCTTATAGTATTAAATTTATAATTATCTGAAAGTAAACAGAACAATTATGTATACAATGTCCTACAGGCTTATTGGTATAAATGGGCCTTCTCCCAATGTTCAAATAAGGAACATTCTATTCTGTTCCCTGGTCTTGGCTCTGAACTCAATTACAGAAGTTAGGACACTGCCAATAAAAACCACCACTAGCACCCAAACAAGACAGAATATCATGACTGTTCTCCAAGTCACAACCATGCCTCACCATTGCCAGAGCTATCTTTACAGCTCCTGAACAGACACTGGCCCTTCCTTGACACCAGCAATGTACAATAATTGTGTCCCCAACCCCTCAGCTTTCTATTTATGTCAAACTTGTTTGTCCAAACCTGCTGCAAAGTTTCTCTGACTCAAATATCATGTTAAGAAACCCTTCCTGCTGATAGGTTGGAAACTATCTTCCATTTAGCCTACCCCTAACTATTTCTACAGGCCTGTTATTGGTGACCAAGTCAACCTTTTAAGTCTTTAATACTGTCCCCAGCTCAGATCTGGAAATCTGTGCCTTTCCAGATCATAGACTGACCTTAGTGGGGACTGGCTAGTCCTTGCCCATTTTACCCTCCCTTCAGCACTGAGGCAAACAGCCAATGACAGAACCATCATTTTCATTCAGGACAAGGATATGGAAGGCCATTCCCTAAAAGGCACAGGCCCAATGTATTGCCACAGCAAGAAACTGGGCACTGTCAACAATATTTCATGACAAAAACAGGAGTCGATATTATGGCCTAATCCAAAAGCACGGTAATGTCATTTCATAGGAAAACAATGGCACCGGAGAAAGTACAAAGATGGGCTGCTAAAACCATTAGGTGAACGGGGCAGCAGCAGTGTTAAGGAAGAATGAGGTCCAGCCCAGCTCTGTGAGTACAAAGACAAGACCTACTGAAGCCTACGGACACAAATGGAATGGAGAAACTAACATTCACTGAGTCATCAATTCCAGGGTCTCAGAAGAGCAGTTGATGAACATCTTCCTGATGCATTTATAGACAATGACATATAGCTCATTTACTTCCAAGCACTGGTATAAGATGAAAAACAGACTTAATACATGTTTAAGATAATTTAAATGACAGAACCTTAAGGATTCCTAAGAGACCAGGACATCTGGGAACATCCCTTACCTTAGAGGTTGACAAGTGGACCACCCACCCCCCAGAACACCCTGGGTGTACCTATCAGAAAACCTTGGGGGAAGAAAGCTCTAGCGTGGGTTGCGTCTCACGTCTTTGAATTAGAAAGCGGGGAGGGTAGACAAAATTCTGGGCATCATCTCTGGGGTTTCTTTTGAGGACACCCACTCATAAAGAACTAAAGGCAAGAGCAACACATAGGCAGTCTCCACAGAAGGGCACAAGCGAGAGATGGATCCAAGCCCTTATGCTATGGCACAGCCCTTTGCACCAGACTATCTGCCTCCTTCCTCTCCACTCAGCCCCAAAAAAGTTCCAAGGTTTGTACCCATTAGCACATAACTCCACAGAAAGATCATTCTTTGCAGAGCTGGAGAATTTGCCATGCAACCAAGCCTCTCTTAGACAGTTCACAAGTGAACTAAGGTCACTTTCTCTGCTCCCAGAATGGGGCCCCGGGTCCCACACGTGCTCAAGCCACACTCACCTGCAGCTTGCCGGTGCAGCCTGGCCTCTCTCTCTATGCTGAAAGGGTCTTTGGGAGCTTCAAGGAGGTCCCAGGATGGCCACACAGAGGCTCCTGGCCATCTCTTTGAAGCACTGGTTGGGGAGGGAGTGACAGCAGCGAGGGCAGCTTGCTCTTGGTCCATCCGGGACCCAACCCCCATCTTTAAAGGGTCTCTGGGACTACCCCCTGTCAGAGACAGGAAGGGCAGAGGAGGGGAAATGCGAAGGCTTGACTAGGGGAGGAAAAAGGAAGACAGAGGTTTTTAAAGGACAGTTTTGTTAGAAAGTAAGTCACATCATAGAAAGTACGAAAAATACCTTACGTTTAGCATTTGATATATTTTCTTTTAGACTTTCTTCCTATGAATTCTTAAGATTAGTTGTAGACATACTATAATTTAAACAAACTGTCCTCTCCCCATTCAACATTTTTTTTCTTATTGCCAGACAAGTCTTCAAAACCATTTTAAATCTATTTATCTTACTCTATTTAGGGAACAAAGTACATTTCATTGACCCATTCTCCTATTAAACATTTTAGATACTTTCCAAGTTTACAGAATCATAAATAAAAATTTTAAGATGTAGCTTCTTTATATTTTGTTTTCTTTGGTCAGATTCCTAGAAGTAGAATGCCAAAAATGCTTTCTATGAGGGCTCTGTGTTCTATCAGAAACGTATGGGAACATGAGTTTCACTACAAGCTTGTGTCAAGGCTTTAAATTCTGGTTTAAGTGGGTAAAATGATAGTATATCATCAAAAAACTTAAAATAACTAGCTGACCGAGTATTTTAGGTAAGTTCATATACTACCTCTACTTCCTCTTCTCTGAGTTGTCTCCTTATCTCTTCCCCAGTTAACCCCTGGGGCGGGGGGATCTGAGAAAGTTCTTTAAATAAAATCCCAAAACATCAGTCATGAGGTAAATTTCCAAGATTGCATCCCATCTAAAGTAACGTTAACAGAACTAGAAGCACCATATCTGACACTATTTTATAGGAGGAGTAAACTGTAGCCCAGACAAATAAAGGGACCTGCTTATGACTGCCATTCTAAAACACACCCTAAGCAGGTAAAACCAGTGTGCAGTGGGAACCCAACGCCAGCTTCCGCATTCTAGGACAAGTTCACAGGAGACCATGACCCATGCTGCCAGTCCTTGGTGTGGAAGAGGGTGGGAAAATAAGCCGTTCTATGCACTGAACACTCAGCTCAGAGGATTTGGAAATAGAGAAGCAAGGCTCAGATGACACCTGAAATTAACTGTATTTTTATTTTCAGATAATTTCTTACTACCAATCCCACACACATTTACTTCTACTATCCCCCGTGTGTATTATCTGTACTATTATATCTATTCTATCCCCCCACCTATTCTAATCAGTTGCTAGTTCCACTGAGCATGAAGACCACACATGGCTGTAGATAAGAAACATGAGATGCAAAAATTAACTCTGAGGCATTATTTCAGATTCATCGTGGCCTAAGACTGTGAGTTGTATGGGTCAGTGAAAAAAAACATAAGAGCTAGAATTAGTCACATCTGGATTAAAATCCTAGTCCTGCTAATTACTAACCTAAGTTTTTAAATTATCACTTAAAATTTTTGAGATAACATGTATCAAGGTAGATAAATGATATCATTTAAAGGCTAAAGAAAGCACCAGTGTAGGTCAAAAAACAGAACACTGCCTGGGCCCCCACATTTACTTCTGCAATTAACTGTTTGCCAACAACAACTGGAGTAACCAGTAAAATGAGAGTCCTCAGTTCAGGTCCTGAAACGTATTGCTCAATGGGCACTGAAAGCACCTCGACTCGTTGAGGATAAAAAGCTCTATGTATGTTCCCCATAATGGCGTCTACTGCTCCCCTCATCCCACCTCCCAGCCTACATTCCAGTGGACAAGCATCCCACTTCAAGCTCTAAAAGTACCACACCCTCCTTTCCCTTGGACACCCATAGGCAACTCTGCCCTCAACCCCCACTTCCCAAGTAAGTTACATACAATCAAATCTGAGAGATGATCTGATCCGGAGCTGAAGCCACTGGTGTCTGAGTCAGAGGGGCTGCTTGATCGGGAATCCAGGATGGGCCGGGTGTCCAGGCGTGATCCTCTAACAGAGGGTGCTGGAAACTTGTCCAAGTCAGACCCAAGGGGATCCAGAGGCAAGAAGCTCAAGGGGGGTTTTCCTAGGACATTTCCCAGTGGGTTATGTAGCATACTCAGTACTAGGACAAAAAAGGAAACTTCATGACTTCTTAGTTTTCTTTCCAGCCAACAGCCTTTCTTTTCTCCCACGGCCACCCAACAAGATATATTAAAAGCAGGACCACTGAAAGCATGCCAGAAACACAATTAGAATATAATGAACCGATATACATCCAGTTCTAAGACCTGGCCATCAGAGCACATTAGAGGTAGTTACAGGATGACTGTCTCAAGACCAGAGTTCCTGATGTTACCATATCAGCAAAACTCTTGCTCTCTGCCATCTAGGCTAAAGGATCAGTGCAAGCATTTGGGAAACTCTGTGCCACTGGGAACCCTGATCGCAGCTGCTATTAATGTCTAGATACACCTACAACATAATTAGGAATCCCAAATCATAGTACTACTTTTCCACCTCCCAATGTGTTTATTGTAAGAATTCTTACCTTTCTAATGCCATATGGCTAAAATACAGAATCTCAGGCCACAGCCCAGAAATTTGGTATAGCATAAGCATGCCATCTCATTTGAGAAGTTCCCTTATGCAGACTTCTAGCACATACAGACTCTCTTCTATGCACTCCTGAACTTGAAATGTTTAGCATGGAAGCAGAATGATACGGTTAAGCCCACTCTCTGACTAAAGACAAACGCGGGATGAAACCCTGGGTCTGACACCTCCTATTATGGCTGTGAGCTCTGAGAAGCTCACTTAGCTTCTCTAAGCCTCCATTTTCTCACTGGCATCTTGCATAAAGTACCAACTATTAGTATTTCCTGACATTGTACGACAGTCCAGTAATTAGATAGCGGGTGGAAAGCGCTCAGCACACCAGTGCCCAGCACACAATCTTTAAATATCAAACACCAAAAAACAGTAAAATTTTTCCACACTTGGCCTTGAGGAACCTGAGCAAAGCACACTCTTAATCCAATGAGGATGAGGACATGGCACTATGGAGGCACTAAGGCTAGGGAAGAAGCCTTAATTTCATGTTTTTTCATCTCAAGAATGGGGAGAACATCCACCTCAAAATGGCTGTGAGGTGAAACCAAAACATATGTGTAAGTGCTCAATATGGTGGCTGTGACTGGCTCCACTTCAGCCCTGGCTAGCAACTGAACAAAACACAGGTCATCCAGAACTGGTTTCCTCCTAGCCTCTAAATCAGTCTGAATGGCTGGCTGGGGCCAGAGTGAATCCCAAGAGGCAGAAATAAACCTCTCCAAGCCTGAAACCAAAGTCAATGCATGCTTATAGCGTACCAGACATCCATGCCATTCATGACAGAGCATGTGTACAAGATCACGAACATCTGTTACTATGGGATCAGACCAGCCCACTCTCCTTTTGGCATATGACCTCCCTTTTGGATATAGTCGAAGTATCCTTAACTTTTATTTTTTTAATTCAGAGGATACTGTGGATGTATTTATTTATCTAGTTATTAGTTTAGTTTACCGTGGCAAAAACATATTTTTAAGAAACTGTCATACTGTTTTCCAAAGGAGGAAAACATGTAACATGTACCATTTTATATTCCCATCAGCAGTAATGAGAGCTGCAGTCCTTCTACAACCTGGCCAATACCTGGTACGGTCAATCTTTTTAATTCTAGGCAGTCTAACATGTATGTAGGAGGTTAGGGGTGTGGTGAAGCCATACCATATCCAGCAAGAGTTAGTTTACTATTAATATTCTGTTTTTCAAGGAAACATTCTTTACCTGGCCTTTTGAAAATGCTTGGATTGTGACACCCAACAGAAATAATCCTTGACAAACTTCTCAAATAATCCTTGACAAACCTTTCCACCTGAAACAAATGCAAAATCAAGACCCCTGGAACCCATGTCCTGAGAAGGCAGGAGATGTAAAGATTTATTCAAGGCTCCTCCCTGATGCTTGAAGTCTGGCGAAAAGGCACCATGAAAACCGACACATCATACGCATCAGTCCAATGCCCTAGAGGGCCTTGTCCTTGTCCTTCTCCGTAATTTACAAAAACAAGTTTACGGTGGTGAACAATGACCAAACAATCAAATCATAAAGAGCCTTGACAACCAGGTTAAACAGTTTTGATTTTATCCTAAAGGTAACTGAGAAACTGAAGAGGTGGTCACAGAGCTGCCGTGGTGATGGCCAAGTGGTGTGACCAGAGAAAATAAGACAACTGGCAGTGGGACCTAGCTCCCAGCTGAGAGGGACACTGTGTGAACTGGACTTACAGGACTTTCTGCAGCAGAGATTAAGCACCTGGATGGACACTGGACCCACACAAGGCTGTGATTTTTTTTCCCCCAAAAGGGGTGTGAAGGAGAAAATGAAACAACAGAGTTGACGGTGACAGCAATAGAAGAGATGAAGAATGGGCCGTGTATTATAGGCTAACAACAGAAGAGAGTCAACAGACTGGGAGCAAAATAATGGAGAACTAGTGATTTCAATAGGCTGACAGCTGTAAGAGAAATAAAAGTGGCAGACAGGATAAACAGGAGGCAGGACAGTCAAGATTGAGAGTTGTACTGTTTTGTTTTGTTTATTTGTTTTTTAAGACTTGCTTAGGCTGGTCTCAAACTCCTGAGCTCAATCCTCCCAGAGTGAGCCACTGAGCCCCGCCAAGATTGAGAGTTCTGAGGATGCCAAGGTCCAGGGTATGGACGCAGAGGTGGCTGAATCAGAATGTGTAAAGTCTGAAATATTCAAAAGGTCATCCATACAGACATTACAGGGAACCTATGGTGATAACTGGAACTGAAGTTAAAACAAACAAAACAGGTGTAGAGAGCTTCAGTGAAGGGGAAGGATTAGGAAATTGGTGAGGAACAAAAAGAATGACCCTGAGGTAGATGAGGCTTGGGAGATGAGCAGGCTCCACTTGGCAGAGCAGCATCCTAAAGGAAAAGCCTTCCACTAAAGCAGGAGGAGGAGGGAGCATTCACCAGTGACAAACCAGATGAAGGGCAGCTTGTTTATCATAGAAAAGGGGAGTTTCAAGGGGCACAGCAGACAGCTCAAGTTGTCAAGGGAGACACAGCACAAAGCACTCTGCAGGAAAAATGCTTAAGAGGTGATGCTGGCCCAAAGGGCCTACATCTGAGGGCACCAGGGATGACAAGTATGGGCTACGGCAACTGTCTTCATCCAGTGTTTTTAAAAAAGGCATAATGGGAAAGCGTCAAAAGCAACATGGTAGACACTACAGACCACTCTTCTCATTCACATCAATTTGTATTCACTGTTGTGTTGGTATATCTGTTTTTCCAGCCACAAATCCATCTACCTCCACTAATCTATAAATTCTCTACTGTGCCCACAAAGGTATCTTGAGACTCTGTTAAATTCCTGTGTCAAAGCTAGGAATTATCTCTACAGCACTCCTCTAATCTAGTAATAAGCCTGTCTAAACAGAAAATGGCATGACAACCCATGCTGACCACTAATGAACTCCACACTTCCTTAAGTGCTCACAGTTCATGGTGAGTCATCCGTCCTACAATCTGGACCAGGTTCAGTTAAGCTCTCATCACTCACTAATATTAATAGCAACTTCCATTTACTGTATATCTAGCATGTGCCAGATACTGTGTTAGAAGCACCTCACAGCCAGGCACGATGGCTCACACCTGTAATCCCAGCACTTTGAGAGGCCAAGGGAGGAGGATCTCAAGGTGGGGAGTTCAAGACCAGCTTAGGCAATACGGCAAGACCCCATCTCTACAAAAATAAGAAAAATTAGCCGGAGTGGTGGCACATGCCTGTAGTCCCAGCTACTCCGGAGGCTGAGGCAGGAGGATCACTTGAGCCCAAAAGTTCAAGGCTGCAGTGAGCTATGACTGTGATGCTGCACCAGCCTGGGCAACAGAGCGAGACCCCGCTCAAAGAAAAAAAAAAAACCTTAGGTAAATAATCCTTTACCAAATCCAAAAAAGTTGGTAGTAGTGTCATCTTAACAAAAGGAACCCAGGACTCAGGCAGCCAGTTAAACAACAGCTCATGAGTGACAGTGGCACCCGATTCTTTCCCACTCCAAGCTTCATCTTCTGTAGTACACCATTTAGTAGCTACTTTTATTAAAAAGTCCTTACCTCATATCTATTTGTCTTCATGTTCCTGGCACTTCTCCTTTGTTCAGATCCTTTAAGACCATCAACTATAGACTAGCGATCTCACTTACCAAAAGTCAGTGCCTTGGGACCTGTAACATTCAGATCTTAAGACTTATCTAGGGCCTTTCCACTATAGGAACTCATTAAAAATGCATCTTGGGCCCTACCCCAGTTCTAATTCAGCATCTGCATTTTAACAAGATCTCCAGGAGATTTGTATACATATCAAAATTTGAGAAGTATTAATCTAGAAAAACCTAAAGCTTGTTACTTCAAATTTCTAATCTATTCCCTTACCACACCTAGACATCTTTCAAATGTAATTACTGACTTGATTTAAACACTGGCGGTTATAATTTAAATAAATAGCTCTTTACAGCACAATGGCAAATATTCAAGAGAATAAAAAAGGCATCAAATAAAGAAATAAACGTGGCCATGCTATAGGGGATATTTCCCAAACAGTCTGAGCTCTGAAAATACTGGGTGGTGGGTGGAGAGAGAAGCAGAGAGGCAGACAGACATTGTAACCAGGAATAAATAAATATAAAAAGGAGTGGCAAGGATTCTAATAATTTCAGGAAAAGTGATGGCAAGAGTAAGCTGAACACTGTGAAAAACATTCAAGACAACGAAGGGATTTTGTAAGCTCACATTGAGCAAAAACAAAAGAAGCTGGGGCCTCCTGCTCAGGGCAGATAACAAGTTAAGAGAGAAGGAAGAAAAATATTCTATGAAGGACATTAGTGGGTCAATTGACAAAATTGGAATATGAATGACAGTTTAATAAGAGTATTATATCAATTTTAATCGACTGAAGTTGGTAACTGTTTTGTTATGTACTAATGTTAAGATCATCTCTATTCTAAATGGTGCAGAAAAAAATTATGTATATAGATAATAGAGAAGATGTGCAAAGGATAAAGTGAATGGGGTAAAATGAATGTCAGCAATAGGATATGGATGAAGGGAATACAAGTATTCTTTGTTTAATTTTTATTTTTATAACTTCTATAAATTTGAAATTATTTCAAAGTAAACAGGTTTTGTTTTTTTTTTTAATGACAGGAAGGAAAACTAGTCACTTCTCATTTGGCTTTCTTTGCCTCTTTCAAGGTAACTGATCTAGCCCTAACAGGGAAATCAAGCAAAAGTAACAGGAACTAGGATTCCAGGGGAGAAGATAGTAATTGAGTCCCTTTGCAGTCTCTGCCTATTATAAGCAAGAATCTTTTTAAACGAGCTTTTTAAAGCCTCAAAAACATTTGTATAGATATTTGCAGGCACACATGCGTACAAAGTTTTGCTTCTCAACCAAACATACCAAGGGCCACCCTTACCACCTTACTTCAGTAGCAATTAGCTCCACACTTGGCAAAAAGCAGGCAATCAATGTTTGCTGAATTCTACTGAAACAAAAGAGAATACTACGTGCCTTAGAGCCAGTATGCTCACTGAGGCCATCCCCTTTTCTGCCAAGGATATTCCTTTTAAGGACCCAATGCTGACTTAGATGCACCTCAGACTTAGGGGAATAAACCTTAGTTCATCCCTACCCAAACCATTGTGAAAACAGAGGTTTAGAGAAACAGTGACTTGCAACACCAAGTTTGTGACAATCCTCCTACTACTTTCAAACAATTTCTTCAAAGAGAACTAAGTGTACAGATATAGGCTGAAAAAAGCTACTCTGCTTTAGGAGGGACAGGGTGGAAGAGTAGCCCTCTCCCGATCAACCCTCCTCCACAACCTATTGGGATCCTCAGAGCCACTGAAATGAATTCCTACATTCGAGTACAGGAACATGGAAGAGTGTCTCCAACCACACAGACCAGGAAAGGGCTTGGACTGACAGCTCAGAAAGGGGCAATACCATTTGGAAAAGAGATGATCAGGGTGCCCCAGAATTAAAACACCTGGGGTAAGTCAGTACCTCCAAGCATGAGGTTCCTGCACATACTAAACTGGAAGGCACACAGCATAAGTTTGACTAGAAACGACTGAGAAAACAAGTACCAAGAAGCCTACAACTTGCCAGCTGGTTTGACATTTCCTTCAACCCACAGAAGGAGCCAAGTTTCTGGAAACTGTCACCCATTGTCAGATGCCCTAGAGCAGCAGTCCTCCAAACCTTTTGGCACCAGAGACTATTTTCATGGAAGACAGTTTTTCCATGGGACCAGGGTGGGGGAGGAGGTTGGGGATGATTTAAGCACATTACATTTATTGTGCACTTTCTTTCTTTTATTATTACATTGCAATATATAATGAAATAATTACACAACTCACCATAGGCTGGGAGCTCCTGCCCTATAGTGACCTGACTGTCCTTCCACACCCCAACCTCACACAGGACCTGGCCATATAATTCTCTGAGTATGTACAGATCAAAGGAAGGAAAGCAGTAGAGACACTGGGTTCCAGGAAAGTGGGACCTCATTTCAAAAGAGAACCCGTCTTGCTCCCAGCTCAGCTCAGGAGACCATACTTGCCGCCCTATGTATGGTTGCTCAGTGAGCAGCACTGATTTCCACCAGCTGGGAATCAGGAGGAAAGAAGCGAAGAGCTAGTGTTAGACTGTTCCCTTCTTCCTATCTCAAAGCATGGAGTATACTTACTGGAAAGGCACTCTCTAAGCCACACAATCTACAATCAAGTGGAAGTGACAGATCCCTTACACTGCAGGCCAGTGACAGATGTCTCCCCATACAGCACAGAGCTTCAAGACCAGATGTCAAACATTAAGCTAGATGGCTTACAGGAGGGGTACAAGTAGCAGGGAGAGAAGTCTCACAGTCAACCTTCAATGACGCCCAAGGCCCTGACCGCTTTGCTCTATTCTTGTCCTAGTCTCCGCAACTCCAGATCACAGAAAGCCTTACGTTTACCAAGGGTCTCCAGTCCTGGCGGCTGAGTGTCCACCAAATCCCCATCTTGCAGAAGTCACTAAGACACCGTGCTCCTCTTGGAGCACAAGCACCCATCCCCACTCACATGCTGGCAGGGATCAGCATCAGCTACAGACAGCTCTCAGGGAAGTCACAGGGAAAAAAGGACCTGGCAGAGGGTTCCAGCTCATTAATGCTACCTCAGAGGGTACAAGAGACCAAATCAGCAGTAATATTTTTAGACTGATTGTTAACTTTCTCTACTTCCATCTTTCTATGCCAGCTCTTGTGGGTTTTACAGCTGAGTCACTACTGGAATTTTCTGAAGCCTTCCCCAAGAGTACAAAGGCACCCAGAGTCTGATGGCAGCATTAGCGATGGCAGCAAGGGCCTGGCACTAGATGCTTGCATTGTAAGACACTGTCTGAGCCTGAGCTCAGCTACAGGAGACATTAGGCCCAGCCTATCATGATGAGACACTAGCTAACTAACGGGAATGGTCATGGGGAAAATCCAGACCAGGAGCCATTATTTCCAGCCTGAGACAAAAGGCCATATACCTGGACCCCTTCCCTTCCTATTGCTATCCCTGGTTCTAGGTTGCTTTCTCAGAACCCATCTGGAGGCATAGAGGTAGGAAGGGGGGGCAGGAGGGAATCACTTATCCCAGGTATAAAAACAGACCACTCTGCCTGTGACCCCAAATCTGCAATTCTACACCATACCCCAACTGCGGTGGGGATGTTCTGTGGACTCCCTCCACTGTGGAGTGGACTCCAGTGTGGACTCCCTCCACTGACTCTGGATCCCATGAGTCCAAAGACAGCCCTTTGCCCTAGTGTAACTCCCAATCTTGATCACTAGACAAGTTCCACTACCTACAGAAAAGATGTACCTAAGTCCCATGTAAGATCAGCCCACATACCCAACTACCTCACAGCTTTCTCACCTAGAAGGCACCTGCTGCTACACTGCCTGCCGCGTTCTCTTTTGTCTTCTGTACTGAAAGTGGTCCCCAAATACACTACTTGACTCCATGATAGAAATCAGGCTCCACTGCACAGTGAGAACTTTCTGTAAGTGCATTGTCTCACCCCAGAAGCAATGGGGGCTCAGAGAGACTGATCTTTGAAGAATCTGTCCGTCCAGCCGATCAATATGAGTAGGAGGCAAAAGAATAGGAGAGACCTTGTCTGAACTGTGCAGTTAAAAAACACTCAGATTAACACTGTGGCTCATGATCATTCAACACCAACAGCACTCATCATTCATTCAACAAATATTTATGAAACGGCCATTAGGCAGGCACCATGCTGCTGCTGGGCATATAACAGTGGAAAACTGCGAGTTGAAGCCTATTTGCAAGAGACCGTGGTTGGGCCCAGGAAGTCCATATTCCACACAAGAGAGATCCAATCCTATTCTGAACGCTGCTTCAGAAAGGCTGTAAGTACAGAAGCAGCAAAAGCAAAATGCTGAAGACATCACCCCACCCCCACCCCGCCATCCCAAGCTGATCTAGCCTGCAGACCAAGGGGAATCTGCAAGTGACACAGCACAGGGAACGTTTCATTCACTGGGTAGCAGTTAGGGCAGAAACCAGAGCATGCACAGGTTAATCCCAAGGGTCTTCTAAAGCGGGGTGGGAGAAAACAGGACTGTCCTCTGGCATCTTTTGACTAAGCATATGGTCTGTCCACAGGGCATCACTAGGAGTCTTTGTTTCCAGGTCCCCCAAAGCAGATTCTCAGAGTCACTTTATTCTCCTGCTGAATAAAACTGCACACAGAAGAGTCACAAGGGAGAAGGCAGGAAGACAAATCCAGCGGGGGGTGCAGCTGATGAGCTGAGACTCAGGGACCAAGAGGGAGTCAGAACTGTCTGTCATGTGCCCTCACCTTTAGAGAGCTCCTCAGGGGAGCAAATCACCTCTGGCTGAGTAGCCCCTGGAATTATGTAAGGAGATACTTTGAGATAAATCTTCCTGCCCAACATGTTCTGCTAATAGGAACACGAGTGTAACAGGAAGCATAAGACTTTTGGAACTAAAAAGACCTGGGTTGGAATTCTGGGTCTGCCAGTAGTTGTATCACTTTTGGCACTTTGTGACCTCTGTGAGCCTATTTCCTCATCTGTGCAAACATTAAAATCATGTGATGTACTTAGCACAAAAAGTAGTCGATAAATGGTGGCTATTAGTCACTCCATCCCCCAGCCCAGGAAATTGAGGACAGCTTCCACAGCCCTGCTGTTCTATTATAGGTCTTAAGATACTGCAAGCTCGACAAGTGTAGCCCTGGACACGTGCCACTAGGGCATACTTCTAACATTCATCTCGCCCTTCAAGGCTTCCTCCCCAGCAAGGGGTGGGGCCTCAGGACATGCAGTCTAGAAAGGAAGGACCCCACAGTGTGCCACATCCAAATCCATGCTGGCCTTGGGAGCACAACTCTCCAAGACTCCACCCCAGGATCTTCACAGCAGAAGCACTCTGGCCCCTGAAGAATGGTATCCATATACCAGGCTCACGCTGAGAATCCAACGGAAGGTTGTCCCAGTGCACAAAATCCTTATGGGAGAAAATGGAAGTCCCTATCACAGTAACTATCATGCAGTATTTGGTACGTTTTCCCATTTGTTTTCCCTTGATAGTCATGGAAATACTAAAAGACAACAATTTTATGCTATTCACTGATGTACCTGCACAGTGCCACACACAGCCAATGCTTAATGCTTGCAGAACTAATTTAGGCAAGAGCCCTACCATCTCTAACACTGCCTCTGACACTGCTGAATCTGAATACTTAAGAGTGGTACAAGATGGGCAGATGTGATGCCATAGCTGCCTTGGGCAATATTTCACCAAGCAGAGCCAAAGGAATAAGATTGCATCCTGGGCTCCACACAGGCACCAGGCACCAGGCTGACTGCAAGGACGACTCCCTGGCTGTCTGAAGCTGCTGAAATATCTCCTCCCTCCCTGAAGAAACTGAGCTAGCTGGTTTTCAGATGGGAAGGCAGTGTAGGCACTGGAATGTGGGCTGTATGTTCCTGCATTGCTGGCGAGGGTGCGCGATCTGGCACTGCAGCTGGCTGGTGGGAGGGCTGCATCCTACTCTGGGAGGCAGTAGTGGGCTTTCTAAGACGACCTAGAGCCCAGGGAAAGAAGAGCACTGGCCGTCACCACAGCCCCAACACCAAAGACAACATGGCGATTAGGGATGGGTATGTCTTCAACCCTCAGAAAGGAGGACATACCCACACTAACCCTGCCCGCAGCCAGGTCATACCCCTGGGGCAACTCTCTGGTCCTTAGGAGTTCTGAGAATCAGACTGCAGTCCCTCCCTGATCCACAAAATCATGTAATATTTATCACTAAAGTGCTTGAGGTGGAAAGTGGAGAAGAAAAACTATCCCCATTTCAGAGACAAACAGCTACAAGCACAGACATTTCAGGTGGTGGGGAAGCTGAGGAAATTATGACTGGATCCAAGCTATTGTTACAGCTTAATTTCACAGTAACTTTCAGACCAAGCTTTTCAAGCCCCATGTCGGGCACACCTGCATTTCTATGGGCCCAATGCTGTAATATAAATTCAGAAGGATCCTCGTAGCTAAGAGAAACCAGAGCCAAAGAAGTCCACATCCCAACCTGATGCCAGTGAAAGACAAACACTGATCACCCATAGACAAGTGCCCATCTCCTACACGAACCTTTTGTCTTTTACTCAGACACAGTGGAAGTGAGACAAGGGTTAAGGCTGGCTTCACGGGCCACCCAGGTTTGCTTCAAAGTTCACACAAAAGAAAGTGCCATGGCCTCTAAGGCAAGGTATTCAGACACAGGATACCAAACAGTGACACCATACTTCCTTGCCCAGGTAAACAGGGCACTGACCAACCTTTCTGGAAACTCCTAAGCTAAAGGCCGTAACTTCAAGAGACCCCCACCTTAACCCAGAGGTAGTTACTTAAGGTAAAGCTCTTCCCTCACCCACATATAAAAAATTCAATCACCCTCCCCCAAATGGGAATTTACCCAAACAACTGGGCATTAAAATGCCTACCAGACACAACAGTCTCAACTCTGCAAAGCATTCTAAAAAAAGACCTGCGCCAGACAGGGTGGAGGCCAGAGAAATCAACAAGACAGTACCTTGCTGCCATGATGGCTGGATTCTGGACCGGGGAGGCAGGGGAAGGACAGCAGGCTCAGTGTTTTCCACAGTCAGCACCAACAGCAAATGGCTGCATCCCCCATCACCCCTTACTACCTTCCATCTCCCCATGGTATCTGTTGCCAATACTTCATGGTATAATTTACATTAATGAAAATATGGAGATTATAAGTATACCTATAGTATTTAGTTCACATTTCTTCCTAAATACTCTAAGACTTGCATCTGGCCAACCCTCCTCCCTTGTACCACAAGAGGGAAATAAACGGATAATGGAAGGTCTAAGCAGAAACAGTTCAAGGGGGGTTGCCAAGAAGTCCCTTCAATTTGTCCCCATCAAATCCTAGCAAGAAGACAAGGGATCCTAAATGGGAGTGGCTCTTCTTTCATCCATCTGGTCACCCTCAACACACACACACACACACACACACACACACACACACACACACACACACACACACACACACACACACACACACCCACCTCTGTAGCTGGGAGTTACCCCACCCACTCACCCAGCCTACCCCTTTCCAGGATCAATGCTCTTAACCTTATGCTAAGTCAATTCCAATATGCTAGCATTACCCAGCCTCACCTGAGGGTAAAATTCCCTTGCCATGACTCAGAGACCACCCATCCTTCATATAAAGCTCCTCAGTTTTAAAAGCCATTGAGAAACAGAATCTGGTCCTCCAGTAACGAACCTCTTAAGTCCCCTCCCCCACCTGAAGTGTTTTGCTTCATCATCTCTAAGACAGGCCTGGGCACCAGGGTAGGTTAGCTGGATCTGTTCTGCATAAGGCTGTCACCTTGGGAACCCTTCTCAGGGCCACCCCAGGTGTAGACTAACAACTCCAGGGAATTTATCAGGGTAAGTGGAAAAGCCATGCCTGCCTTTACGAGCAGCCATCTGTCCTGCCACACTCACAGCTAGCATTTCCATTTCTTGCAAAACAGCTCCATGTTGTGTGTGTATGGGGGGATGCCAAGGGGAACAGAACAACTGTTGCTGTGGATATCTTCGGTCCACCACCCCATACATTCCCCTCCCCCAGCCAACTCATTCCCTGGCACTCACCCGAGTGTGTGCTGCTCTGGGCTGAGGAGTCCGAGTCCTGGGTGCTCCAGGGCCGGTCCCAGCCGGTCAGACTGAGGGACTGCAGGCCAAGGCACAAGTCATTTGCATCTGGGAGGCCACGGGAAGATTCGTGCGCAGAGGTGGGGAAAAGCATCCTCCTTGAAACTGTTTCTTCAGAATCCTGGAAGTCTGCTTCGGACAGGAGAACAGCAGAAACCCCAGAGTTAAGGGCTGTTTTCCCCAATCTTATCAGTAGTAAATACTGTTGAGAATAGTTTCTCCAGGCTCAGGGGCCAGGCGTCCAAGCTGGCTGGATGCTGCAGCCGCTGCCTCTGCACTTTTGGAGGTGTTAGAGCAAGAGCAGTTGCCATACAGCCCCCTCCCCACACACACACCCCTATCCCGTCTGCATTACAGACTGGGCCAGCATGTGATCAGGCTGCTGATGCTTCCCGCTGCCAGTGACATCAGCCGGCTGAGCCGTGCAATAGAGAGCAGCACCATCCCTCACAGAACGGGGGAGGAGCAGGAGGGGACAACAGGGAGGAGACTTGCCTCCCAGGGAAAAGACAGCACAACAGCTACTTGGAATACTCCGGGTGCGGTGCTGGTAAGTCAGGGTTTCAAGGCAGCGCCCTCCAGTCTCCAGCAATGGTGGCCAAGCGGCCCTCAGGCACGACTGAAGTCCTCTCTGCCGACAGCAAAGCCAAAGCAAAGCAGCCGACTGCCTGCTTGTGTAGCTCTGCCCTCCTACCCCTCCCTTTCCCTCCCTCTGCTCTCCACCCCCAAACCCAAAAACACTCTAGTCCTGGACTCTCTCCAGATGCTGGCTCAAGCCCTGGCTTTGCAGCCCAATGCAAAGCTTCAAAATCCTGCTAGCAAAAATCTATGTGCTCCAAGTGGCCCCTGAGCAGCACCCTGACACAGCAGTGTTTACCACTGAGGAGCGGAATAACCTTCAGAACAACACTGTACACTTGGACCCTGGGGGACAACACCTGGTGCTCTAGGCTTGTCAGGAGCAGCTTATTACAGAGAAAAGGGGTCAGCTTAGGCAGAAGGAGGTGGGTAACACTGGGCTATTTCAGTACATCTCACAGGACACGGCCCACAACCCACATGCCTGAGACCTGCCCTAACTGGGATCATCCCTGGGGCTCCCTCACCCCAACAGGATGGGCATTAGTCATGAGCATGTATATCATCCCAGCTCCCCCCCTCCCTCCTGCAACTGCAGGCACAGACTGAGAAGGCACTCCCAAACCAGTGTCTGACACAGCACAAGAAAACAGTCTCAGAAGTACTGTCACGCCCTATAAGGGGCACCATGCTCAGGAACTTACAACACCCGGCTCTGTCAATACTGTTTCTCTTGCCCTTTCAGGAGTCCTCAGGGTGATACTGGCCACTGTGAGGGCCACTGATGCCTTTAATTGCCTGGCCTGCCCAGGACCAAGCACTGTTTCTGTGACCACTCACAGGTCCAGCAACAGAGTCTAAGAAAAGTCCAGCTTCTGGAGCCCCTGTCATTTCTTCTTTGCCAACATCTCCCACCCACATCAGACCTTTTCCAACAGTACCCCTGGTCACTGGGCTTCTTCCTCATAAAAGAGGGTAGGGCAAGTGGCCCAGCCTTGGCAGGCAGGCTACTCACACCTGGACCAAGCTGGTAGCGCTCCACCTGCTTCTTCTCCCCTGGTGCAAGGAGAAACAAGCAGATACTGGAAACATGCGCACCTGGGACCTCCCATGGCAGAGAATGGGTGGAGCTGCAGAGAGAGAGAGATAATGCTGTTCCTCACAGGAATAGCTGGCCAGAGCCTCCTGCAGTATACCATGTGTCCAAAGGCACAAGCATAGCCCAGAGGGGAAAATGGTCAGTCTCCTTCCTTTGGAGTATTTTTTGGGGGCGGGGAGCCATGCTGCTGTGTCATCCATCCACGTTATTCCTGTCTGGCAGTAGATACTCTGCTTGCTCCCTTGTCGGTGTTTGTCAAAGCTTGTTCATCACTGCACAGGCTGAGCAAGAACTCACCCATACTGGTGCTGCTCCCACCCCAGACTACTCCCTCCTGCTTCTCTATGTTCACCTTTCCCTCAACCTAAGGACATACTTTACAAATTAACCCACATGCATTAATTACAAAAGCATGATGCTCCTTTAAAAACGTTTAAGTACCTATTCCCCCCGAAACCAGTTATCTATATAATTAATCCCTTCTACCCAATCTGACAGCATCTATGTTTACCAAGTGGCCATTCTGCCCCCCACCCCCCAAATCAGGGAATCTGGGTAAATGACTATCCTCATACCTCAAGAATCTAAGCTACTCAAGGTTTAGTGTGCCAGGCCAGCATCACCAGAAGCTTGTTATAAATACTGAATCTCAGACCCCATCTGAGAGCAACAGAATTGAGATCTGCATTTTAACAAGATACCCAGTTAATATGAACGCACGTAAAAGTTTGAACTACAACCCTTCCTACCCCAAGTTGAAACACCCCAGGCCTGAGCAATAGGTTGGGTAAACCCCTTGAGGATCAAATGGCTACAAGCATCCAGAAGCCTGGGGATTTACCTACACCTAACAACTTTAACCTTGCCCCAGAACGACCACCACAGACCTCACCTTTATCCTTATCCAGACATTCCCCAATCCACTGTTTCTTTCAGAGAAAGGTTTTCACTACCATTACAGGTTTCCTTCACTAGACCCAAAAATCAGTGGAGGCCATACCTGTTAAGCCCTTAGTGTGGCAGGCCGGGAAAAAATCAAGTAGCTTTAGAAGTCTCATACACCTTGTTCTGCTCACCAGGTCTGCCATTGCGTGATCTCAGTCAAGTAACTTAGCCTTTCTGAGCATCTTCTCATCCATAAAGTGGCAACAGCAGCTACTTTTCAAGTGTTTGGTGAGGATTAAAAAAAGCATGTGAGGCCAGGCATAGTGGCTCACGCCTGTAATCCCAGCACTTTGGGAGGCTGAGGTGGGAAGATCGCTTGAGGCCAGGAGTTTTGAGATCAGCCTGGGCAACATAAGGAGACCCCGTCTCTATAAAAAAATTTTAAAAAATTAGCTGGGTATGGTGGTATGTGCCTACAGTCCCAGCTACTTGGGAGGCTGAGGCAGGAGGATGGCTTGAGCCCAGGAGTTTGAGGTTGCAGTGAGCTATGATCAGGCCACTGCACTCTAGCCTCGGCAACAGAGCCAGACCGTCTCGTAAAATAAAAATGCATTTGATACAGTGTCTCGCAGAAGTATTTTATCAGTAGGGTGGCCACATAATTTATCATCCAAACCAGAATACTTTTGGGAAAAAAAGGGGCAAATATTAGTGATACCAGGACTGCAAGTTTAAACAGAGATGGTCTTAGACAACTGGTAGGCACGATCACTCTATCTGCAGCCATTTGTGTTCAGAAACACTTTACTCAAAAAGCCTTCTCCTTTCTAATGGCTTCCTGATCCCATCTCTCTAAATCTATCCATTCTGCTCCAACAACACAAGCTAACACAAGTCAAAGGCCTGAGAAGCAAAAGCTGACTTTAATAAGCAAAAGCCCACTTGTGCTTCTCAAACTCACATCTGATGCTGGATGATGCACTTGGCCCTTTTTATTGGAAGACATGCTTCATAATCCTTTGCCAATAAGCAACTAGGCACTCAGAAGATACTAAAAGCTGGTAACCAGCAAAGGTTGACATGATAATTCTCATTCTAAGGCAATCTATTGGAACAATGTCTCAAATGCTTTCTCCTGTTTCTTTTATCAATACCTATAAACAGGCCGGGCACGGTGGCTCACGCCTGTAATCCTAGCACTCTGGGAGGCCGAGGCGGGTGGATTGTTTGAGCTCAGGAGTTCGAAACCAGCCTGAGCAAGAGCAAGACCCCGTCTCTACCAAAAATAGAAAGAAATTAATTGGACAGCTAAAAATATATATAGAAAAAATTAGCTGGGCACGGTGGCGTATGCCTGCAGTCCCAGCTACTCGGGAGGCTGAGACAGTAGGATTGCTCGAGCCCAGGAGTTTGAGGTTGCTGTGAGCTAGGCTGACGCCATGGCACTCGCCCCAGGCAAGAGAGTGAGACTCTGTCTCAAAAAAAAAAAAAAAACCACCTATAAACAGTTTCCAATTTAAGTTTCTTAATTCAGTTCAAATTTTAAAATAGTTTTCCTTCCAAAATATCAGTTATTTTCTCTATAGTTAACTTTCCAAATTTCTTGACAACCAAACAACTCAGGGAAATAAGTAAATTAATTCAAAGTTTGCTATGGTCTAAAATAGACTCCTCTCACAAACTCAAAATGCGGATGGGAAAGCCAGGGATTCTGGCTCCAGAGCTCAGAGTGTTATGGTCTCAACTCTGATCTTTGCCATCCTCAGCATGATAGAAACCTGTCCTCTGATGAATCCTCCACCACCAAAGCTTAGCATAAAATTGCTCAGGGTCCTCTGCGAGTATCATTCTTGAGCACCTGGCAAACAGGGTAAGTAACGAGGCAGGAACAGTGCCTTTAGGGCCCCATTTGTGAAACCATAAAGGCAGGTGTTATAAAGGCTCCACTGTACATAAGGCAGACCGCGACCACAAGAAGTCAGTCAAGGCTTGTAGAAGACCTCAGTTGGTGTCACTGAAAAGGGTTTCGTAGAGCAGATGCAAAAAAAAAAAAAAAAAAAAAAAAAAAAGAGGTTTAATTTTGAGGAGGTGATAGGAGAGAGGGTAAGTTAGGTGTCCTAGGGCTTGGGCTAGAATATCGATTTTACGTGCAGGCACTTGGTGAGGAATCTGTGTAAGCTCTTAAATAGGAAATAATCTGGTACAGGGCTCAAGATGAACCAGAGATCAGAGAGGAGGACAGAGTCGAGAAGGAGGCGGCGGAGAGCACAGAAACAAGCAGAAGGAAGGAAGAGGAGTTTTGGAGGTGGGAAATTTGTTAAATGGCATAGGCAGACCACAACATGGCATCTATGCCATGATTATAACTATGTGAAAACTCTGTATGTCAATGGATGTTGGTAAAGGAACACAGAAACTATGAACAGCTAATGTGGGGTAGCAGTATGCTAATAGATTTTCCTCTGGTTATTACACAAACATAACAATAAATTAGATCTGTCCTCTCCTGTCCTTTTCCACTCCAGATGTTCAACAAACTATTATAAGTTTGTATAGCAACTACACTTGAACTCTTTTATAAAATCTCTACTTCATCTCCAAATTCCAGTCTCTGGGAGTAGCAAAGACGGGACGCAGTCAGTTGTCCTCATTAGATTCTTTCAAATGACTAATTTTACAATCAGCTGAAACTATGTAAATCAATGATTTACGGTTGTTCTTAAAGTTTTAACAAGCCCATCAAGTAGCATTTCTAAGAATGTATTTCTAAAAAGACTTTGGATACTATCTTCTCTCACAAATCAAAAAAACTAAAATGCCAATTTTGAAAAATCAATTTTGACAGCACAAAGAGACAAAGTATAGGAAGTCAGACATCTGTCAAGATCACTCCAGTGTTCCGTTTGCACTACGGTCCTTACCCACCCACACCGGAGTGGCTACAAGTTTCTCCAGAGCAGTGCTTCTCCAACTTCAATGTGCATACAAATCACCTAGCAATCTTTTTAAAACACTGATTCTGATTCCACAATTTGTATTTCTAACAAACTCCCAAGGTAATGTCAGTGTTACTTGTCTGCTGACCAAACTTTGAGTAATAAAAGTTTAAAATGAATTTATTTGTTTATTCATTCATTTATTTAATATAGAGACAGGGTCTTGTTATGTTGCCCAGGCTGGTCTCAAACTCCTGTCCTCAAATAATTCCCCAGCCTTGGCCTCCCAAAGCACTGGAATTACAGGTGTGAGCCACCATACTTGGCCAAAATAAATTTATTTATCTACCTCAGATTCACTCTTCAAGGTAATTCATTTCATCCTTACTCAACACCACTTTGTTCATGGTGTTCACTCTCCTCAACACACACCTTTAATGGTTCCCTGTTGCCTCTCAGACCAAAGCCTATCTTTAGGGCCCTGGACTTAATTTTTAACTTTCCCTCACACTATTCGCCAAACATAAAGGGCTAACCTTGAGTTAATCACAACTCCCCAGAAGTTCACACTCTAGAAAAAGTGATTTATTGCTAATCTGTGCACTAATAAGTAAGACAGTAGTTCAGAAGACAGAGAATGCATGATGGCTAAAATATCCAAGGAAAGCTTCCTTCAACTTTAGCTATATGTTAAGTTACATTATTATAGATTAAGGCATAAAAGAGCATTAGGTTTATTTTGTACTTATGATTATAAAAATGATTGTTGGATTATTTTAATTTTGACTGCTTTAATAATCTTCAAATAAATTCTGTAAATTATTTCAAAGTGATTTCTACAGTAGTTCTTAAATATTAACATGTTAAGATTTTAAAACATCACATACCATGTTCACATACTGGAAGATTTAATATTGTTAAAAAGTTAATTCCCACCAAATTAATACACAGATGTTCCTCAACTTACAAAAAATGAAAAATCTATCATAAATTGAAAATATCACAAGTCAAAATGCATTTAATACACCTAACCTACTGAACATCATAGCTTAGCCTAACCTACCTTAAATGTGCTCAGCACATTTACATTAGTCTACTGTTGGGCAAAATCATCTAACATAAAGCCTACTTTATAATAAAGTGCCCTAAAAGCAAAAAACAGAATGGTCGTATGAGTACTCAAAGTATAGTTTCCATTGAATGCATATCACTTCACACCATCATGAAGTCAGAAAATCAGAAGTTGAACCATCCTAAATCAGAGACGTCTGTACACAGTGTAATACCAATAATAATACAGGCCTTCAAGCAACTCAATGGGGAAACACTTTTTTTTTTTTTTTCTTTTTTTGAGACAGGGTATCACTCTGTCACCTAGGCTGATGCAGTGGCACAATCTAAGATCACCGTAACCTTCAACTCCGGGGTTCAAAAGATCCTCCTGCCTCAGCCTCCTCTGAGTAACTGAGACAACAGGTGCACGCCACCACACCTTGCTAGCTAATTTTTATTTGGTACAGGTAGGGTCTTGCCTTCCCCTCCTGCAGTGGATTATAGGCAAAAGCTACCGAGCCCAGCCAAAAGACTTTTTAACAAACGGTGCTAAAACAACCAAATATCCACATATGGGGGTGAGGGTGAGAAATGAACTGTGACCCCCCCCACACCATATACAAACATTAATTTAACAGGTATCAGAGAAACCTGAAAATAAAAGCTAAATATAACAATAAAGCTTTTCTAAAAAAAACAATCTTTGTAACTTAGGGGGGGTACAGAGAAGCAAAGGTTTCTTATGTAAGACACAGAAAGCAATGATTATTGAAGAAAATTTTGATGAACTGAACATATCAAAGGCAAAAATTCTGCTTATCATGACACCATTAAGAAAATAATTAGGCAAGCCACAAAATATGAGAAAATATCCACAAACATATCTGACAAATGGCTAGTATCATTCTAGAGTATAAAAGAAGTCTTAACTCAAAAGTTAAAAAAAAAAACTCAGGTTTTACCACATCTAATAAGCACGTCACAAGGATACACAAATGGCCAGTAACTTGAAAAAGTGTTCAACATCATTAGTCAAAGAAATGCAAGTTAAAACCATGAGATAATACTACACACTTACCAGAAGGCTAAAATTACAGACTTCTCCACATTTTGCCAACATTTGGTGTTGTCAACCAGAACTTCTATATGTCATCCTATGATGGTACAACTACTTTAGGAAAAGGTCTGCAATTTTTTTCTTTTTTTTTTGAGACAGAGTCTCACTCTGTTGCCCTGGCTAGAGTGAGTGCCGTGGTGTCAGCCTAGCTCACAGCAACCTCAAACTCCCGGGCTCAAGCGATCCTACTGCCTCAGCCTCCCGAGTAGCTGGGACTAGAGGCATGCGCCGCCATGCCCGGCTGATTTTTTCTATATATTTTTAGTTGTCCAGATAATTTCTTTCTATTTTTTTTAGTAGAGATGGGGTCTCGCTCTTGCTCAGGCTGGTCTCGAACTCCTGAGCTCAAAGAATCCGCCCGCCTTGGCCTCCCAAAGTGCTAAGATTTACAGGCGTGAGCCACCGCGTCCGGCCAATTTTTGATATAATTAAACACAAGCTATCCTACGACCCAGCAATTCTAAGAAGTCAACCAAGAGGAATAAAAGTATTGTCTACATAAAGACCTGTGCAAGAACAATAATAGCAGATTTATAATCACCAGAACCTGGTACAGTCCACATGAGCATCAACAGAACTGTGGTATATGCATATACCACAGTATTACTCAACAATAAAAGGAAATAAATTACTGATACACACAACAGGGATGACTCTCAATTATAGTGAGTGAAGTCTATGTAAGAGTGCATTTTTATATAATTCCATTTAATTTAAATTTCTGAAACAGACACTATATGGTGAAAAAAATCAGGTGGTTGTCTCTGGAGAGCAGCAGTAGGAGTGTACTAAGGAAGCGGCAAGAGGGAGTCTGTATTTCAAGGGGAGTTGGGTGTGTACATTTGTCAGAATGCATCTAATGATACATTTCGAATTTGTACATTTCACTGCATACCTCAGAACAAGTTGTAAACAAATACAACCCTAATCTTAGTGTTGAACATAAGTTGATGATACACATGTTCAAGTATGTTGAGGTGAATTGTACCCATGTCTACAACTTACTTTGAAATGAATCATCAAAATAAGAACTACTGATAAATGGTTAGAGGGCTAAATAAATATGTGATAAAGCAAATATGACAAAATGTTCATTGTAGAATCTAGGTGGTAGGTATTATGGGTGTTTGTTTTATAATTCTTTCAGCTTTTCTGTATGCTTGAAAATGTTCACAATAAAACATTTAGGAAAAATTGAAGTGAGACCTTTTCTGACAAAAAGCAAGTCTGACTGAACTAACTGGCTTAAGAAGTGACTCCATTAAATGAGGTTTTATGGTGGACATTTAATAAGATTAAATCTATTGGCCCAAAGTTTTGACAAAACAAAGTGATGAGGAAAAACCATTTTAAAATATTGTATTGGCAAATGTGTATTTTTAAACAGTATTTTAATATTTCCTCAATCCTTTAAATAAACAGTTAAACAAGGTGTCTCTAAGTGAAAGAGAAACATAGCAATCATCTGAAATCTTGATAAGGCGTTCTTAGTACACATCCAAGAAACTGAGTAATTCAATGTCTGGTATGACTAGGTAACAAATCCTTTCACAAATTAGATGGTTTCCAGTTCCTTCTTTTTAACAAATATGAAGGAGGAGTGAATGGAACTGTCAGCAAGTAGATGAGTAAAAACAACAGATGACTGACTTTTTGCATAGAACTCAAAGAGTTCAAAGAATTGAGTGAACTGCTTCATTCTCCATTTACTTATTTTATGTATACAAGTTTACTCAGAACACAAGATCTACAAAAATAAAAAAATATACTTGGTGTTCAAAGTCCCAAGTCATTCCAGCATTTCAGCACTAAGTCATCCAAAATTACATGAGTTTTTTAAACTGGCTCATTTATCTCAAGAAGCATTTCTAATAAATAATTAATACAATTTTATCAACATTTATAACATTTAGATCGTCTTAATTGTCCTACCCATCATCATAGCAAGCCAGTAAACTTACAGCCTTTGAGTCACAAGAAATAATTTAAAATTTCAATTTAGGTACTTTTTTGTTTTAGAGAAGTATGACATGTGATCAATAAAGACTCTTAAGCATAAAATATTACATTAGGATCAAACTGTAGGAGAAGTGACCTAGAAATATGAGTAAAGCAGGAACGGAATAGTAAAAGATTTCCCACTGAAAAAACTGGTTTGTACATTGTTAAATAGATGATAAGTATTAAATCTCCCCACTTATTGCAAATCCACTAAGTACATTTTCACTTATGATGAAAATTTAGATATCAAGTGTTCAAGAGGTACATTGTATTAAAATTTTATTGTAGTAAAATATACATAAAATTTACTGCTTTAACCATTTTTACAAGTACAATTCAGAGGCATTAAGTACATTCACATTTTTTGTGCAACAATCTACCACTATTCATCTCCACAACTTTTTCATCCCAAACTAAAAGTCCACACCATTAAACACTAACTCTCCACTACTCTCTCCTCCCTGCCCCTGGTAACCATTATTTTACTTTGTCTTTATGAATATGACTATTCTAGGGACCTCATGTAAGTAGAATCATACAATGTTTGTCCTTTGTGTCTGGCTTATTTTACTCAGCACAATGTCTTCAAGGTTCATCCACATTGTAGCCAATATCAAAATTTCCTTCCTTTTTTCGAGGTTTTTTTTGTATTATTTTTTTAATTTTTTAGAGACAGGGTCTTGCTATGTTGCCCAGGCTGGTCTTGAACTCACAGACTTAGGGGATCCTCCCACCTCAGCCTCCTGAGTAGCTAGACTACAGGTATATGCCACCACATCAGGTTTCCTTTTTAAGGCTAATATTCCATTTTTTACATTTTGTTTGTCCACTCATCCGTTGATGGACACTCAGGTTGTTTCCACCCTTTGACTATTATAAATAATGGTGCTATGAACACTGGTGTACGAACGCGTTCAAGTCCCTGCTTTCGATGCTTTTGGGTATATATACCTAGAAACAGAATTGCTGGATCATGTGGTAATTCTGTTTATATTTTTAGGAAGCATCACAATACCTTCCACAGCAGCTGTACCATTTTATAGTTCCATCAGCAATGCACAAGTGTTCCCATTTCTCCAGATTCTTGCAAACACCTGATACATACATTTTTAATAATGGCCATCCTAATGGGTATAAATTGGTATCTCATTGTAGGGTACACTGTTTTTTTAAAAACAAGTTGTAAACAAATATTTGAAGATTGTTGTTGACTAGTTAATGAATCCCCAAGATCATGTTTTTAAAAATCTCTCAACACACCAGGTTTTTTCTCCTTATGCCACCTGAGTGGTCCTGAAGGCAAATGCCGTCTTGCAGGATTCTACCTCCCTGCTCGCAGTGAGCATCTGACTCAAGCAAGAATAGCCCATCCCCATGACTAGAGACCAGTTCAGGCATGGGCATGACTTAAGCCAAGCTAGCTGGAGTCCTTCCTTAAGATTTCCCTAACTGTATATAGTGGAGGAAGAACAATTTCCTGATTGATCATGATGCCAGAGGATGTGAGCATATCCCATTCCTCAGACAGCAGGGAAGTATACAAAAGGAGATAATGAAACCTACACTGGGAAACAGAGGAAAGACAGAGTCTTGACAAGATTGTGAGCCTTGAATTCAGCATCCCTAGTTATTCAGTGATTCCTTCCTATTTTGTGAGCTACACATCAGAGCCTTACAACACATCTCACATTTTGCTAAAGTAAGTTCTAATTAGGTATTTGATCATTTGCAAACAAAATGTTCTGTGTAGTTAAAGCCCTTTAGCAAGGATTTACCACACAATTACTATATGCAGGATAAGAATTTCTGGGACAAAAGCCTTTAATGCTCTGGTAACAGATGAGAAAGTCAGCCACAAAACAGGAATGGAGCTAAAAGACTGCTTGGTCAAATCCCCTGTTTTCACTAGAGAGCAAACACAGCCCAGAGATGGCCAAAGTGACAAAGCTACTGAAATCCAGATCTGCTGGTACCAGATCCAGGGACCAATCTGATCTCCCCTACCTCTCTCCTACTGTGCGACGCTTTCTAGGCCTAGTTCTGCACTCACACATATCCCTACGCAGACCTTTTTATTTATTTATTTATTTTGAGACAGGGTGTCTTGCTCTGTTGCCCTGGCTACAGTGCAGTGGGGTGTCATCACATCTCACTGCAACCTCAAACTCCTGGACTCAAGCAATTCTCCTGCCTCAGCCTCCCCAGGAGCTGGGACTACAGGCATGCACCACCACACCTGGCTAATATTTCTACTTTTTGTAGAGATGGGATCTTGCTCTTGCTCAAGCTGGTCTCAAACTCCCAAGCTCAAGCGATCCTCCCATCTCAGCCTCCCAAAGTGCTAGCATTATGGGTATGAGCCACCACGCCTAGCCTCTAATGGACCCCTTTTCTCCTCTTAGGTCCTCTCAAGGAGTTGTGTACTAAATCCATCCCATCCTTCCAGGAGTTCAATTCTTAACCCTAGGCTCCTTTCCCCATCCCTTACTTTCTCAACAATTTCCAAATTTATTCAGCAAAAAGTCATTTTCACATTCTGGGGTTTCCAAGATTTCATTGCCATGTGTATACACTATTTTCGAAGGTGATTAATTTCCCTTCTCCCATGAAGAGCAAAAAGCAAGACTGCTTATGGTATGGGGGGGGTGGTTCTGAAGCAGACTATCTTGAAGATTCTGGTCCAGAGTCCTAGAACACAACATGCTGTCCAGGCAGTGTCCCCAAGTTGTATTAGGAAACTAGTACAACTAAAACACAATGAAATGTTACTTTACCTGATGCTACACTGTTTGCATTTTGGGTCTGCAGAAGTTCCTTGACCATGACACCAAATTGGAGACCCCTAGTGGTGACCCTTACAGTACCAACCACAGTGAACCTGGAGAATATAAAAGCCAGCAGTTTTGGCCGGGCGCGGTGGCTCAAGCCTGTAATCCTAGCACTCTGGGAAGCCGAGGAGTCAGGAATTCGAGACCAGCCTGAACAAAAGCAAGACCCCCGTCTCTACTAAAAAATGGAAAGAAATGATCTGGACAACTAAAAATATACATATATAGAAAAAATTAGCCGGGCATGGTGGTGCACGCCTGTAGTCCCAGCTACTCAGGAGGCTGAGGCAGGAGGATCGCTTGAGCCCAGGAGTCTGAGGTTGCTGTGAGCTAGGCTGATGCCAGGGCACTCTAGCCAGGGCAACAGAGCCAGACTCTGTCTCAAAAAAAAAAAAAAAAAAAAAGCCAGCGGTTTAAAGGGCAGGGTACTTTCATATCCTACAGAGAGTAAATTGGTACATTTCTAGAGGGCATCTGACATGCATTAAAAGCTTCGAAGATTTATTCTTTGATGAAGAAATTCTACTTTTAAGGATTTATCCTATGTCCAAATGATCACAGATACAGGCAAAAGTTTTAACTTCAGGTATTTCTCACTGGTGTATAAAACAGAAATCTATTTAAACAAACTGCCTCCAAAACACAGAATTGAAAGCCAAAGGTTCTTAACTTTTCTGCACCATGAACCATTCAGCACTCAGCACTCTACTAAAGCCTATAGACATTGTCTAAGAATAATGTTTTAAAATACTTAAAATAGTGATACTAATTTTGAAGTAGTAAATAACATGTCCAGATATGTGCAATGATTGTAAAGGAATCAAATATGAATTGTCTGATCATCCTATTGATGACAAAGTATTAGGTCCTGTTGTGATCTGTTGCCTCAATTCACAACTCGAAGAAATGCTATGTATTTCACTTAAACATCAGTGAAAATAAAGACACAAGTTTTTATCTTTCTAAATTATTGGACCCCCTGAATTCTATCCATGCACCCAGGTTAAGAATTCCATAATGTACCTGTCTGCACAGTAAAATGTTATTCAACCTTGAAAAAGATATAGAAAATTAATGACACAGAAGATAACAGGAAGAGAAAGAGGCAAATTAATATACAGTGTGTTCAGAAAGATTTCATTTAAATTATGTACATGTTAGAAAAATACTGGGGAGAAACATCAAAACATTATCAATAGTTATCTCTGGATAGTAGAATTATGTATTTTTTTTCTAACTTATCTGTTTTCTTCAAAAAATTTTTTTTACAATGAACATATTATTGTAACAAGAAAAAAATACAAGTTATTAAACAGGATACGGTGACTCAGATTTAACATCCCCTAAATAAATTTGAATTTATTTTAATTTTTGCAAAGAAAAGTCCACATTAAAAAGGAGGTTTCAATTTGACATTACGAGTTCAATAACAAAATGAAATCAGGATTATAATCCTAAATACAATAAACCACAGAACATTAAAATAGGGAATCTGGAGTCCACTTAATGCAAGCCCCTCATTTCGCAGCAGAAACATCATCCCTCTAAGTACTAATTCCAGAAGCCTTAAGTTCTGATCTCTGCATAGTCCCCTCTCACGCAATAATTGTACTCATTTCTTCTTCAGATGTGAAACATCTATAGTTGGAAACCAGAACACAAACACCAAAGTGGAAGTAATTGATACTGTGATTGAGACAAAATCAGCTCTTCAGTGGCAAAGCCCTGACATTCCAGCAGATGGAGATGGTACCATGCAGACCAAGGCTTTCAGAAATGAAACATTACATTCCCTACCTTTCAAGTGAGAAAAAGAGTAGAAAATTTGTTTTTGAGGTCCAAGAGGAGCTAGGCAATTTATAACCATGACCATAATTCTCAAAACAACCCACGGAAAATGAAGATGTTATATCCATCTACAACTATTGTAGCCCGTGGTACAAAGGAGGTAAAGCAATTTGACCAAGGTCACACAGCTACCACTCAGATCCCATTCCAAAACCATGCCCTTCCCCATCCCTATGCCCTTTTTTACAATTTTATATTACAAAATTTCATTTTGTTAAAAAAGTAAATCAAAATTATACAAAGTAAAAGGTAAAGCAGGATTACTTTCACACTCCTGCAACACTCCTTGTCCTCAATCCTACTCTCTGAATGAGCAGTTTATCATTCTTTATGCATTTGTGAACAACTTTACCAACACTGGTACTACTCAACTTTAGGTTCTGCCAATATGATAGGCTAAAAATAAAAAGTAGTTAATAAGTAAGAATCTTGTGTGTCAGGCACTAGGCTAGGCAACAGGGATATATTAATAGTAAGGAAAAAACAGCTACAACTCTTGCCTTTATGGATTTATAAGTCTAGTGGTAGAGACAAACCAAATAATCATGCGAGTGATAAACTATTCATTGTAAGTGAAGTGCTAGGAAGGAAAGAGACATGATGATATAAAAGCAAATAAAGGGGTTCCTGAGCTAATAGGAGAGTGATAGTTAAAATTTCCCTGGGTAAGCAGGCTTTACAAATGCTTCTTAATCTCATTTGCAAAGTTAATCTAATTTGATTAGTTGACTGAAGCATTTTTTTTCAAATGGAATAAAAACAGTAATTATCAATTCTCAGTTCATATCCTTTGTAACAGAGGGAAAGGTCTGAAAAAGGTCAAAATATATTACCAGTTATCTCTTTAAAACCCCCACCTATTTTGGGAATTAAAGTCTGCATTCCTGCCCAAGGGGCAGAAAACTGTTCATTGTTTTCTAGTATCTTAAACCACTGGAGTACCGAACTCGGTAACACTTCACCCTCTTTTAAGGCTGAGTTCTTATTGATATAAAGACCATAGGATAAGTCAGTATTTCCTGTCCTCTGGAAAGTTAAAAAATAACCCAAAAATGATTTTGTTATATTTCTCTAATCACCAGGTAATATTTAAAGCACTTTAAACTCTAGAACTATTTGCGGAGGTCACTAGTACTAAATGTTATTTTCCTTTAAAAAAAAAAAAAGGTTACATTAAACAAATTTGATCTCTCCCTCTCTGGGTTTTGGTCAGAACAAAAAGTTACCCAAGTTACATTTGTACAGGACAGCCAGACTGCTGGTAAAAACCAATGCACAACTCATCTACACAAAAATGTACCACTTACAGGTTAGTTTGTACTTTGTGTTCACTGGGAAAGAATCTAAAGACATAGGTTCAAGCTGGTTTCACAGCTATTCTAAATCTGGATTCGCACCTGCTCATGCACCTTTAGACTTGGGAATACAGAACTGCACAGGTGTGAATTCAAGATGATTACTATTCCTAGCCGTCATTAACATTTCAAAGAGTTAAAGTTGCCAGTAAGGGAAGTTTGCTGGCCTAAAAGCCCCTTTTTAAGCATTTTCCCCAAGGGATTTTACTCTTTGGGAACTAGACTACAATGGATCGGACTATTAATATACATCTTCTTTTAACTTTCCAAAAGAGGAAGGAATTAAAATTGTCTTTAAAGGTAGTCTGACTTTTCAGAGTGCCTGGTAGACTTTCCACCCCAACAGAAAAAAAGTTAGCAGGAAATTCAAGATAGGAAAAAATTAAAAAGACTAATAGAAAAAAAATGTCTTCTACTTATAAAGGAAATGGGAATTAAAACAAGAATTCTGCTTACCAAATCAGAAAAATTAACATTATAATATTCAATGACAAAGAGTCACTTTAATAATTTTCTTCTCTTTATAAGGTGAGGCAGCACTCAAACTGCTGAATTTTAAAAAATATCAAAACTGGTCAACCCAGTAATTGTAAAAATCTCTAAGTAAATACTCAAATGCTAAGAAAGATTAACCTATAACAATGTTTGTCACAAGGCTATCAATGGTGAAAAACTGGAAATAACCATTTCCCTCAAAATGGACTATGAACTTAGTTATTAAAATACGTATCTCAGCATATGACAAAGGAGAATGCTTAAGTGGTTGGGGAAAGAGAATAAGTTGTATAGAAAGCATGTTTACAGCTCCATGAAAAAAATCCAGAAGTATGGAGAGAAGAGATTAAAGTCATCAAAAACAACGGAAGTAGACTACAGGGAGTAGGATGCATTAAATCTTTACTGAAATTTTTAAAATGTCTTTAGCAAATGTAAATTACACACGAAAAAAATTCAGAATATGGTTTTAAAAATTTAAAATCTGGATTGGATCTCTGACAAAGGAACTCAAGATATTTTTAAAATAGTGCACTCAAATAAAAATGAACTGTCTTTTAAGATAAGAGAATTCCAGAAATGTTTTTACTGAGTTATTTGGTCATATATATTAGTAGCTTCCTTATATTTGTACGTAGTACAAATGTTAGTTCGGTACTTCCAAGATTCTATTATGAGGATGAGTTATGATGAAAGATCTTCTTAATGTGGAGGTTCATCTTTACATAAAAGTTAATAAAAATAGGCTGGTGCAGTGGCTCACATCTGTAATCCTAGCACTCTGGGAGGCTGAGTTGGGAGAATTGCTTGAGGTCAGGAGTTCGAGACCAACCTAAGCGAGAGTAAGACTTGTCTCTACTAAAAATGGAAAAGAAAAAAAATTAGCTGGCCATGGTGACACTTGCCTGTAGTCTCAGCTACTTGGGAAGGTGAGGCAGGAGGATCGCTTGAGCCTAGGAGTTTGAGGTTGCTGTGAGCTAGGCTGACACCAGGGCACTCTAGCCTGGGCGACAGAGTGAGACTATCTCCAAAAAAAAAAAAAAAAAAAAAAAAACCCGACAACGTACCGAGTGAGAATTACCTCCTCCATCCAAGTCCCTAGACCTCAGAGATCCCTTTCGAAGATTCTTGCATGTATATAAGCATGTAAACACACAGCTCTTTAAAAAATACAAAGTCAAATATACTATTTCACATCTTTTTTCAAATATTTTGATGTTCTTTGCATATATGTATGTAGAACTGGAATTCTTTCTTGTATGGTGGCATGGCAGTCCTTTCCATGAACATAATATAATTAACTATTTCTTTGTTGAGAACTACTTCTCCACACCCTTGCTAAACTTTTACTTTTTATCAATCTGGCAGGTAAACAATAGAATCCATTCTATAAATTTGTGATGAGAGTCTGGGACTGAATGACAGGGAGTCCACTTATTAATACTTGTCCTTAAGATTATGCATTATTTCCTATGTTAATTGTCCCCTTCCTTCATCTTTCCTATCTCAGAAAATGGATCCACCTAAGTGTGCTGACAAAATTTGATTCTACTCTCCCCAATTTCCCACAATCACCAAGTCCCACTGAACCTAACCCTGAAATTTATATAGACCCTGTCCACTTACCCTTGTTTCCATTACTATACTAGTTCAAGTCAATATACATTTCTCACCCAGACTTCTGCAACAGCTTCCTGTTATCTGCTTTACCACCTAACAATATCTACCCCCTTAAAATCCTTGCCACCTCTTAAATATACCAAGCTCAGGCCCATTCAAGGCCTTGCTGTTTGCTCTGCTTTCAAACACTCTCACCCTAGTCTTAAACCAGTCTCTCCACGTGGCTGGCTACGTGTCATTCAGAACATCGACTTAAACATCTCTTTCTCAGAGAGAAGACTTCCCTTAATTGTGTGTGGAGAAACAATTTAACCACTAACGCCCCACACCCTAGTCATTCCTTATCACATCCCAATGTTTAGTTTCATATTACTTAGCATAATTTAAAATATTATAGTCAGCCCTCCATTATCTGCAGGCTATGCATCCACGGATTTAACCAACTCCAGATCAAAAATACTTGAAAAAATTTCATGTGTATTAAACACATACAAAATTTTTCCTTGTTATTCCCTAAATGATACAGTATAACAATTATTTACATAGCATTTACGTTGTATTAAGTTATTATAAGTAATCTAGAGGTGATTTAAACTATACAGGAGGATGTACATAGGTTACACACAAATACTATGCCATTTTATTAATGTATCAGGGACTTGAGGGTGTGGATTTTGGTATCGGAGGGCCTGAAACCAATCCCCCAAAGATAACGAAAGACAACTGTTTTCTTTTTTCCTCCCACCATACCTCTGTAGTTACATACATTCATAGCTTTTCTATAGGAGAGCAGACACTGTGTCTGCCCTGTTCACATCTGTATCACAACACCTCTAATGCCTTAATTATGTGCTGACTAAAACAATAGATGAACTGTCTTTTCATATGTGTCCCCCATCCCTTTTAAAAATAGGGTTGTCTCATTAATTTCTAAGAACATACTGTTATTGAAGAAAGTTAACCCTCTGTTACACATTACAATTATTTTTTCCTACTTGGTCACATATTGACCCATTTAAATTAGACAATTAAACGGTTTTTAGTATAGCCATAGTTCTGAAATCACTGCAATTGTATAACATTCCATCACCCCAAAAACAAACCCAAACCCTTCAGGAGTCACTCCCATTTCCCTCCCACCCCTTCCACTCCTGGGCAACCACTGATTTACTTACTGTCTCTACAGATTTGCCTATTCTGGACATTTCACATAAATGGCATACATGATGTGGTATTTTTTAAAAAGCTTTTTTCACTTAGCACAGTATCTGAAAGATTCATCAATGTTTTAGCGTATATCAGGATTTCGTTCCTTTTTATTGCCAAATAGATTCCACTGTATGGATAGACACATACGTTGGAGATACTGCAGGCTTAGTTTGAGACCACCACAATAAAGTGCATATAGTGAGTCACAAATGTTTTGGTTTCCCAGTGCAATTAAACGTTATGTTTACACTATAGTCTTTTTTTTTTTTTTTTAAGAGACACGGTCTCACTCTGTCACCCAGGCTGGAGTGCAGTGGCACAATCATGACTCACTGTAACCTCAACCTCCTGGGCTCAAGTGATTTTCCTGTCTCAGCCTCCTGAGTAGCTGGGCCTACAGGCATGTGCCACCATGTCTGACTAATTTTTTAAAAATTTTTTGTAGAGATGCGGTCTGGCTATCACACTATAGTCTATTAAGTGTGCAACAGCATTATGTCTAAAAAAACAAAGTAATGCCTTAATTTTAAAACTACTGCTAAAAATGCTAACAATCATCTGGACCTTCAACAAGTCAATCTTTTTCTCGGTGGAGGGTCTTGCTTCAACGCTGACAGGTGCTGACTGATCAGCGTGGTGACTGCTGAAGGTTGGGGCGGCTGTGGCAATTTCTTAAAATAAGACAACAATGAAGTTAGTCGCATTTATTGACTCTTCCTTTCACAAAAGATTTTTCTGTAGCATGCAATGCTGTTATATAACATTTAACCCACAGTAAAACTTCTTCCAAAATTGGAGTCAATCCTCTGAAACCATACTGCTACTTTATCAACTAAGTTTATGTAATATTCTAAATCTTTTGTTGTCATTTCAACAACATTCACAGCATCTTCGCCAGGAGTAGACTCTGTCTTAAGAAACCACTTTCTTTGCTCATCCTTAAGAACCAACTCCTTGGCTGGGCGCAGTGGCTCACGCCTGTAATCCTAGCACTCTGGGAGGTCAAGGCAGGAGGACCGCTTGAGGTCAGGAGTTGAAGACCAATCTGAGCAAGAGAGAGACCCCATCTCTACTAAAAAAAAATAGAAAAAATTAGCTGGGCACGGTGGCACACGCCTGTAGTCCCAGCTACTCAGGAGGCTGAGGCAGGAGGATCGCTTGAGCCTAGGAGTTTGAGGTTGCTGTAAGCTAGGCTGACACCACAGCACTCTAGCGCGGGCGACAGAGCAAGACTATGCCTCAGAAAAAAGAAAAAAATAAAAAGAACCAACTGCTCATCTGCTCAAGTTTTATCATGGGACTGCAGCAATCCACTCACATCTTCAGGCTCCACTTCTAATTCCAGCTCTCTTGCTATTTTCACCACATCTGCAGTTACTTCCTCCGCTAAAGTACTGGACTTCTCAGAGTCATGTACGTGGGTTGGAATCAACTTCTTCCAAACTCTTTTTAATGTTAATATTTTGACCTCCTCCCACAAACCACAAATGTCCTTAATAGCATCTAGAATGGTGAATCCTTTCCAGAAGGTTTCCAATTTACTTTGCCAGATCCAGAGGAATCACTACCTATGGCAACTATGGCTTTATAAAATGTATTTCTTAAATAATAAGGCTTGAAATTACTCCAATCTCCTTATAATACATCAGAGTTCTTGGGTGACTAAGTGCACTGTCATCAAGCAATATTTTGGAAGGAGTCTTTTTTCTGAGCAGCAGGTCTCAACAGTGGACTTAAAGTCTTCATTAAACCATGCTGTAAACAGACGTGCTGTCATCCTAGCTTTGTTGTTCCCATTTACAGTGCACAGCAGAGATTTAACATAACTCTGATGGTCCCTAAGGACTTTCAGAATGGTAAATGAGCACTGGCTTCAACTTAAAGTCACCAGCTGAATTTGTCCCTAAGAAGAGAGTCAGCCTGTCCTTTGAAGCTTTAAAGCCAGGCATTGACTTCTCCTCTCTAGCTAAGAAAGTCTCTTCTTCCAACAGAAAGTTGTTTCGTCTACTTGAAAATCTGTTTTTGGTGTCACCACCTTCAATTATCTTAAATAGATCTTCCGGATAACTTGCTGCTTTGCCTTGTACTTTTATGTTACAGAGACGGCATCCTTCCTTAAACCTCTGCTAGCTTCCAACTTTTCCTCTGCAGCTTCCTTACCTCTCTCGGCCTTCACAGAATTGAAGAGAGTTAGAGCCTTGCTCTGGATCAGCTTCTGACTTAAAGGAATATGGTAGGCGATCTGATCTTCTATCCAGACCACTCAAACCTTCTCCATATCAGCAATAAGGCTGTCTCACTTTCTTGTCATTTGTATGTTCACTGGAATAACATTTTTATTTCAAGAACTTCATATTCAAAACTTGGCTAATTGTTTCACACAAGAAGCCTGGCTTTTAGTCTATCTTGGCTTTCAACATCCCTTCCTCACTAAGCTCAATCATTTCTAGCTTTTGATTTAAAGTGAGAGGGATGTCTGACTCTTCCCGTCACTTGAACACTTGGAGGCCATCGTAGGGTTACTAGTTGGCCTAATTTCAATATTGTTGTGTCTCAGGGAATAGGGAGGCCTGAGAGAGTAGGAGAGACACAAAGAATGTCTGGTTGGTGGAACAAGTCAGTACACACACATTTCAATTAAGTTCACCATCTTATATGGGTGTGGTTTGTGGTGCCCCAAAACAATTACAACAGTAACAAAGTTCACTGATAGCAGATAACCATAACAGATACAGTAATGAAAAAAGTATGAAACATTGCAAGAATTACCAAAATGTGGCACAGAGACACGAAGTGAGCACGTGCTGCTGGGCAAATGGCACCAAGAGACACTTGCTTGACACAGGGTTGCCATAAACCTTCAATTCGTACGAAATGCAATATTCATGAGGCACAACAAAGTTAGGCTCAATAACATGAGGTATGCCTATACTACATTCTGTTTATTCACTTATCAGTTGATGGACATTTTGGTTGTTTCCACATTTAGGATATTATGAATAATGCTGTTATAAATGTCCATGTACAGGTTTGTGTGTGGATGTATGTTTTCATTTCTCTTAGATATATATGTGGGTGTGAGTTTCTGGGTCATATGGTAATTTCATGTTTAACCTTTTGAGTAATTACCAAACTCTTTTCCAAAGCAGCTGTAACATTTCACATTACCAACGTATGCCAGTTACAGATCTTCCACATTCTGATCAACAATTGTTACTGTTTTTAAAATTACAGCCATCCTAGTGGGTGTGAAGAGGATCAACTGTTCAAAGATTAGACAATCTGAACAAAAAAGGATAACTGCGATGGATCAAGGCATATCAAACACATGAAATCCACAGGTTCATGATGATACTAAAAAACAATTTACTGGTGAGCTTTGGAGAATGCTGGAGAATCAGCTCAATATTATGAAAGAAAGTAAAGAAAAATAATCAAGCATTTAATTGCCTTTCCTTAGTGTTCTATTCTCCAGGTTTGCCAAACAGTTGATGAAAGTAAGTTTACTTTTATGAAAGCATATTAACTAACAAATAAGTGAGAGAATTAGGAAACTGCTATTTGGCAACCCCTAATACATATGTATCTAGGTAGTGATCATCAACAGCTGATGATATCACTAGCTAGAAGTACTCAGTATCACCTATTTTTTTTTCCCCCCAAGATGGAGTCTTGCTCTATTGCCCAGGCTAGAGTGCCATGGCGTCAGCCTAGCTCACGGTAATCTCAAATTCCTGGGCTAAAGCAACCCTCCTGCCTCAGCCTCCTGAGCAGGTGGATTACAGGTATGTGCCACCACACCTGGCTAAGTTTTTCAGTTTTTAGTGGAGACGGGTCTCACTCTTGCTCACGCTGGTCTTGAACGCCTGAGCTCAAGCGATCCTCCCGCCTTGGTCTCCCAGAGTGCTAGGATTATAGGCGTGAGCCACCACGTCCAGCCGCTACTAATTATTTTTGCTAAAAAAGTCAAACCTAAGGCTGCTCTCAAGTCTCTAGATATAATCACCAATTAACAGAAAATACAGAGCACCGAGGGACATGTAAGTACTGGAATGGGAATGCAATCAGTAAACTCTATATTGTGGATAATTCTGCAGAACACATGACCTGGTTTTCCCAACCAATAAATTGCAGGGGAGGAGGAGATAGAGAAAGCAATTGTAGACTAAAAGCAAGATGAGATGTTATCAGTCACGAGTGTATATGTTCACCTATTCCACAAGAAATCAAAAAGCAAGTAGGCCCCATTTTCACTAAAGCTCACAAAAAAGTAGAGCACTTAATAAAAGCAAATATGCAGTAAAACTTAAGACTTATTCTTACCCTTGACAGTGTAATATTCTGGTCCAATTCATGTGCAAACGAGGTTTTATTCTGAGGAAAAAAGCAAAACATGGAGAACATATGCACTAAAGAGTTCATTAAAATGTTCACTACAGGCCAGGCACGGTGATTCACACCTGTAATCCTAGCACTTGGGGAGGCTGAGGTAGGAAGATCCCTTGAGGATAAGAGTTCGAGACCAGCCTGGGCAACACAACGAGACTTCATCTCCACAAAAAAATTTAAAAATTAGCCAGGCCTAGTGGCTCGAGCCTATAGTCCAGCTACTCAGGAGACTGAACTGGGAGGATCACTTGAGCCCAGGAGTTTGAGGCTGCAGTGAGCTATGATTGTGCTACTGCACTCTAGCCTGGGCAACAGAGTGAGACCTTGTCTCTTTAAAAAACAAAAAAACAAAAAATGTTTATTATAGAATCATTTATGGCAATAAGATACCCAGAGGCACGCAGTTTTTGTTTTTATGGCAAGAACAGGATGAGAACTGTTAAGCCATTTTCATACATCCCACTGACATATCTAAGTCATTAAATATCAAAGATAATCTAGCAATAAGCAAAAATGTTCATGATGGGCTTAAGATCTCAGACAAGCACATGCTACAGCTTTCCCCCTCATTCTCCAATGCTAAAATGCTAATTTTAAAGAATCCATGGACATATTAGAAAACAAAAAAGGATATCCTTAGTGTGCTAGAATCATAAAGAATCATGAAAACAAGACATAGGGAGTCAAATTGGAAGGAGGAAACTTTGTCAGAGGACACTGTTACAAAAGGGGAGAGCTGCTCCAGATACTGCACAGCTGGAGGGGTAATAGGACTAGGAGTTACCTATAGGACAAGTGACAATGACTTGTTTAGAGAAGCCCAGTAGGAGCAAAGAGGCTGGTTGACTACTTCATCTGAACCAGGAACCCAACAGTACCCAGGTGGGACGGGTGAGACCACACATCCAGAAGTTTTGCTACTGTTACATCTCCCCCTCCTGACTTCCCACGCTGAGGGCAGGCTACAGAAAACTTACACAGCAACTGTACACAAGCTTTCAGGCAATCTCCAATACAAAAGTCATTTTTAAATACAAATTATGACCAAATGTTTTCAGAAAACTAACAGATTCAATGTGGCAGCAACCTATACCTATACTGAGGAAGTGGAGGATAATAAAGCCAAAAGAACAAGATTTTTAAATAAATAACAATAATTCCCAGAAAGATACTAGAAGATCCACTGGGGACCTTGGAAGTTAAAATTTGATTATTTAAATAAAGCTGATTAATGGTCTGACTGGTAGAATGGACAGAGCTGAAAAATTTAAAAGACAAATAGTTCTCTCAAAATATTAAGCAGGAGGACAATAAAAATGTTCAAAAATGGAAGAAAACTCGGAAAACTCATTACCACTCAATCACAAGCATATATGTTTACCTACTCCACAAGAAATCAAAAAGCAAGGAGGCCCCATTTTCGCTAAATCTCACAGAAACTCCTAAGCCCTTGACTCATATACTATCTCACTAATCTTTACATTAATCCTCACAACAGGTACTAGTACTAGAGGAGAACTGAAATAAAGGTTAAATCAGAATTTAAAACTATTCCAAGTTCCATTTCCAGTAATGGCTGGCAAGTTTTTCCAGACTAACCTTCTCCCTGAAAAAAATGCAGACTTAATAAAAGAGAGAGACATATAAAAAGCACCTAAGGTCTTACAAGATAGAGAACTACCAATGCAAATTCAGAAAGAAAGAAAGAAAAAGAGAGAGAAAGAAACAAAGAAAGAAGAGAAGAGAAGAGAGAAGAGACAGGAGGGGAGGAGAGGAATGAAATAAAAAAGCAGGAACCCAGAGGAAAAAGCACAGTACCACAGCAAAGTCACTTTTAACCTATGAAGGTATCTGTCTGCCCATCTCAGCAAAGTTGAGTCTCTGTTCTAAGGCTCCAAGAGGCAAGGGGAAAGAAGTCAACATTCAAAACATGCCCAAGCAGGGACTCTAACAGGACACTGTCCGCATCATTAAGCTGGCACCCCAAGGGTACTTCAGCGTAAAAATGAACCAGAATAAAACCAGGGCCCCAAACTTCCTGCCCTGGTATCTAAAATTAAAAACCTCAAAGATGGAGTTTCACAGCCAAATGAAGTAGAGGAAAAGCTGTAAACTAGAATATGGGACCAAAACTTATCCAATATACAGGAGAGAGACAAAAAAGTAGAAAATACCAAAGAAACAAATAACAGAAAGTAGAATATACGTTTAATTAAAGTCCAAGAAGAAAGAAAAATGAGGCAAAAGAAATATATGAAGAGATAATAGTTTTAAGCTGAGTACTGAAAGATAGCAATCTGTATACATAAGAAACCCAAGAACTCCCAAGAAAAAGATATCCATATTTAGACTAACAGTGAAACAGCAGAAAACACAGAGATATTAAAACAAACAAGGGCTGAGTGCAGTGGCTCATGCCTGTAATCCCAACAGTTCAGGAAGCCAATGCAGGAGAATCACTTGAGGTCAGGAGGAGTTTGAGAACAGCCTGGGCAACATAGCAAGACCCTACCTCTAAATTTTTTTTTTTTTTTAATTAGCTGTGCATGGTTACACACATCTATAGTCCCAGCTACTCGGGAGGCTGAGGCAGGAGGACTGCCTTAGCTCAGGAGTTTGAGACCAGCCTGAGTAAGACCCATCTCTACTAAAAATAGAAAAAAAATCAGTCAGGCACTGTGGCACATGCCTGTAGTCCCAGCCACTTGGGAGGCTAAGGCAGGAGGATCACTTGAGCCCAGGAGTTTGAGGTTGCTGTGAGCTATGACACCACTGCACTCTACCAGGGGTGACAGGGCGAGACTCTGTCTCAAAAAAAAAAAAAAAAAAAAAAAATTCTTCTTAGGAAAAAAAAAAAAAAAAGAATTCTGTAACCAGCCACTTTATCCTGAGAAATGAAAAGTGAAATAAAGACATTTTCAGGGAAAATAAAGAACACTGCCAGCAGATCCACAATAAAGATGCTGCTCATCTTTAACATTAAATGTTTCTCAAACAGAAGGAAAGTGAACCCACATGGCAGTACAGAATTCATTTAAAACTGAAGAATAAAAACATATACCTAAGTAAATGGTTATATAAAATAATTTCTTCTGGAGGTTAAATATATATACAATTAAAATGCATAGTAGCAATATCACAAAAGCAGTGGGAACAGGGTCACTGGAGTTTGATAAGGTTCTTGCATCTTCTAGGAAGTGATGAAAGCACTAGTTTGTTAGATGCTAATAAATCCCTACAGTAGTCACAAAAAGAACAGTAAAAAAAAAAAAAATGTTTAACCACCCACCAGAAAAGGGGCTGTTTAATTAAAGAATACTTGATTAATCTAAAAGGCGGCCACAGAAGAAAGAAAAAGGAACAGAGCACGAGGGACAAAGACGACTCAGTAAAGATGATAAATTAAAGCATTTCAACAAACCACGTTTAAAAAAAAAAAAAAACCCAAAACTATAATTAGACAAAGACTGGCAGAATGGATTAGAAATCAAAATCCCAACTGTAAGACAGCATCATGTCTTAAAAACATAAGGTCACTTACAGGTTGAAAAACATGAAAAAAGATATGCCATTCAAACATCAAAGAAAGCTGGTATAACTGAACAAGTATCAAAGTAAACTTTCAGGCAAAAGCATAAGAGATAATGAAGGGCATTTCATGAGTTTACAGAGATCAATCCAAAAAAATATGTAATTCTAAAACTTAGTAACAGCCTACAAAAACCTATAAAGCAAAAACGACAACAACACTAAAACAAGAGATAGTTAAGACTACAACATCAGCTAGACATTTTATAACACATTTCTCTTGGTAACTTAATAGAATAAGCAGATTCTCCCTCACCCCACCCCCAAAAAGAATACAGAAGACCTGAAATGTAAAATTAACAAACGTAACCTGACATAAACAGAATAGTGCATCCAACAGCTGCTCAATACACTTTCTTTACAAGTATTTACACAACATTTAACAAAGTAGAGCATATGTTGGACCATAAGGCAAGTCTCAACAAATTTCAGACTGAAATTATATGGAGGATGCTCTATGATTATAGTGGAAATAAGATAAAAATCCATAACAAAAAGAGAACTAAAGAGTCCCAAATATTTTGAAGCTAAATCACACTTCAGGGGTCACTAAGATATCCAATAGGAATTAGAAAATACTTTCAACTGCATAATAATTAAAAAGAACTCACAACTCATAGAATGCACTTAAACCCATCCTCAGGGAAATTTATAGCCTTTGGTAGATGTATTACAAAGATTAAAAAAAAATTAGTGATCAGGCAGGGGGTGGGGAGAGGAATCAATGATCAGGGTGGTATCAGTGAAACGGCAGAAGGAGGATCTCCAAAAATTCTTCCTATGTAAACTCAATGAGAACACTGTCAAGAATTGTCAAAATCAACTTTCTTCACAACTCTGGAAATTAAACAAAGGCTAACAGCAATCTGAAGAGCATTTATTTAAAAAATGAAAATAAACAGCTGAATCTTGGTAAGAACACCATGCTTTGTGGCCTTTTAACTCCCACTATTCCAACCCCCGTCCCTGCCTAGCTCTGCTATAAAACCCTGAAAACCAACAACCAGCAATCACAGTAAAAATTTGCAGCCTAGAAGTCAAAGACGGGACAGCACAGTTGGAGCTCAGGCCCAATCTCCAGAGGACTGTCATTACTTGACTTTTTTTTTTTTTTTTTTTTTTTTGAGACAGAGTCTAGCTTTGTCACCTGGGTAGAGTTCAGTGGCATCATCATTGCTCACAGCAACCTCAAAGTCCTGTGGCTCAAGTGATCCTCCTATCTCAGCCTCCTGAGTAGCTGGGACTACAGGTGTGTACCACCACACCCAGCTAATTTTTCTATTTTTAGTAGAGACAGGGGTCTGGTCTCAAACTCCTGAGCTCAAGTGATCCTTCCACCTCTGTCTCCCAAAGTGCTAGCATTACAGGCGTGAGCCACCGTGCCTGGCCATTACTTGACCTTTTAGGTGGTTCCCTGCAAGACTTCACTTACAAGGTTGTCTTTACTTGACCTCCCTCAGAGCTCACCCAGTATAAACAGCCATTATCCAGAGGAAGTTTATTTTTCCTTTTTTAAATTTTTTAGTCAGCTTTCTCAGGTTACATCCAGGGGAAGTTTACTCAAAAACAATCAGAGACAATTATTACACATCCCATGTGCCTGAGGCAGTAGGCTATGGTTTAGGCAAGCTAGAGGCTAGCTAAAAAAGCTTAAAAGAAAAGGCTGTGGAATGAGTTTTAGTGAGCTTTAAAAAGCCCAGTATATTCTTGGGAAGGCCACCCCATGCTTGGAAAAAAGACTTAGAAGGCCCTAAGCTCTCCCTTCTGATTAACCTTCAGACTCTATACACAAACAGGACGTGGAGACTACTGCAGACTTGGAAACTGTCTGGCTCAGTGTGGAAGGCACACCGGGCTCCATGGCTAAGACTGGGACACTTACTGGTTGTAGGTATGTAAGGCAATTTCTGTCCAATCATTAGCAGACCACTAAGATAACCAAGTACAGACTTCAGTAACCACATATGAAAGTAAGTTCAAATTTCACAGAATTAGTTGGGAAAAGCCACGTAGATGAACAACAAATAACAAGAATTCAGCCTGTGGAGAAGATAAAATCTGATTTTCAGACTTGCCACATTAAAGTGTCCCAGTTTAACAAAAAATTTGCATGACATGCTCAGAAATAAGAAATTATGGCCCATTTGTAGGGAAAAATGCAACCAATAGAAACAATCCCTGACAGAGACCAAACATTACATGTATTAGACATATACTCCAGCTTTTTTTTTTTTTTTTTTTTTTTTTTGAGACACTGTCTTATGCTGTCACCCAGGCTGAAGTGCAGTGGCATCATTGTAACTTCAGATTCCTGGGCTCAAACAATCCTCTTGTCTCAGCCTCCAAAGTAGTTGGGAATGTACCACCATGCCCAGCTAATTTTTTAATATTTTATAGAGATGGGGTCTCACTATGTTCCTCAGGATGGTCTCAAGCTTCTGGTCTCAAGCAATCCTCTCGCCTCAGCCTCCCAAACTGCTAGGAATATAGTCATGTGCCACCAAGCCCAGCCCCCAACTCCAATTATTTTAAATATGTTTGATGAGCTAAAGAAAAACATACTTAAGGAACCAAAGGAGAGTAAGAGAATAATATCTCACCAAATAGAGAATATCAATAAAGAGACAGAAATTATAAAAAAAGAACCAATGAGAAATTCTGGAGCTGAAAAATACAATAACTGAAATGAAAAATTCACTATAGGGGCTCAACAGCAGACCAAAACAGGAAAAAAAGAATCAGTGATCCTGAAGATAGGGCCACTGAGATAAAAAGAAAAAAGACTGAAGAGAAATAAACAGAGCCTCAGAGACCTCTAGGTCACAACCAAGTGTACCAATATACACATATTCGAAATTTGAAAGGAGAGAAAGAGACGAAGAAAACTTTAAGAAATAATGGCAGAAAACTTTGATGAAAAATACTAATCTATACACACAAAAAACTCAATGAATTCCAAGTAGGATAAAATCAAAGACAATGTATCAAGACACATCAGTAACTGCCAAAAGCCAGAGACAAAGAGAACTTAGAAAACTATTATACAAGACAAAAGCAACCATCACATGTCACAAGGGATTTTCAGTAAGATTAATAGCTGATTTCTTATCAGAAACCATGCAGCCAAAAGGCAGGAAGATGATCTACTAAGAGTGTTAAAATAAAAAACTCAACCACCAAGAATTTTGTATCAGCAAAAACTATCCTTCAAAAAGGAGAGGCCAGGTGCAGTGACTGAAGCCTGTAATTCCAGAGCTCTGGGAGGCCAAGCAGTATGATGATGGCTTGAGGCCAGAAGTTCAAGGCCAGCCTGGGAAACAAAGTGAGACTCTGTCTCTATAAAAGAAATTTTTTTAAAAAGTTAGATCAGCATGGTGGCACACACACCTATAGTTCCAGCTACTCAGGAGGATCACTTGAGTCCAGGAGTTTGAGGTTACAGTGAGCTATGATCGTCCCACTGCACTCCAGCCTGGGCAACAGAGCGAGATACTGCCTCAAACAAACAAACAAAAGAACCAATAACAGAAGGAAAAGTGCAAAACTCACAGACATGTGAAAATTAAATAATATACTATTTATCAATGGATCATAAGGAGAAATCACAGGGAAATTAGAATTTTTTTTTTTTCAGAGAGAGTCTTGCTCTGTCACCCAGGCTAGAGGTGCAGTGGCATCATCATAGCTCACTGCAACCTCAAACTACTGGTCTCAGGTGATCCCCCCTTGCCTCAGCCTCCCAAGTTGCTGGGACTACAAGCGTGCACCACTATGCCTGGCTAATTTTTCTTTTCTTTTTTCTTTTTTGTAGAAATGGGGTCTTACTCTTGCTTGGGCTGATCTCAAACTCCTGATCTCAAGTGATTTTTCTTTTTCCTATTTTTAGTTGCCCAGCTAATTTCTTTCTATTTTTAGTAGAGACGGATCTTGCTCTTGTTCAGGCTGGTCTCAAACTTCTGAGCTCAAGCAATCCTCCTGCCTTGTCCCCCCAAACTGCTAGGATTTCAGGTGTGAGCCACTGCACCTGGCCAGAAAATACTTTGCAATGAAGAAACACAACACACCAAAACTTATGGCATTCACCAAAAACAATACTTGGAAAGTTATAAACACCTACATTAAAAAAGATCTTAAATCATAACCTAACATACTTTAGAAACTAGAAAGAGAGTAAAACAAACCCAAAGCAAGCAGAAGGAAGGAAGTAATGAAGATTAAAGCAGAAATAAATCAAATAAAGAGTAAAAAAACTATAGAGAAAAATCAACAAAAAGTTGGTTCTTTGAAAACATCTGCAAAATTGACAAACCTTGAGCTAGATGGACCAAAAAAAAGATCGAAGATTCAAATTATTAAAATCAGAAACAAAAATGGAAACATTACTACCAATCTTACAGAAAACAAAAGACTGTAAGGAATTATTATGAATAACCGTATGCCTACAAATTAAAAAACTTGGGTGAAACAAACAAATTCCTACAAGACACAAACTACCAAAACTGACTGAAGAAGAAACAGACAATCTGAAAACACCTGTAATGAGCAAAGAGCCTGAATTGGTAATCAAAAAACTTCCCATGGTCAGGTGTGGTGGCTCGCACCTATGATCCTAGCACTTTGGGAGTCTGAGGCAGGAGGATCACTTAAAGCCAGGAGTTTAAGACCAGATTGGGCAACATAGCAAGAGACCCTGTTTCTATAAAGAAACTGTAGAAAGAAACTGAGCCTGTAGTCCTAGCCACTTGGAAGGATCACTTGAGCCCAGGAGTTCAAGGCTGCAGTGAGCTGTGATTGTGCCACTACACTCCAGCCTCAGCAGCAGAGCAACACCCTCTCTCTAAAAACAAAACAAAACAAAATAAAAAACTTCCAACAAAGAAAAGCCCAGGACAAGATGGCTTCACTGGTCAATTCTACCAAAGACTTGAAAAAGAATTAGTATAATTTATTCATAAACTCTTCCAAAAATAGAAGAGTAGGGAACACTGCACAATTCTGCCATTAAGACAGTATTTCCCTGATTCCAAAACCAGATAAAAGAGATCATGAGAAAAGAAAATCATAGACCTATCTGCTTAGGTCTATGTGCTTACAGATGCAAAACTCAAAATATCAGCAAACCATATGCAGTGGCATATAAAATGGATTATACACCACGACCAAATGACACTTAAGAATGCAAACTTGGTTTATCATATGAAAATCAATAAAATTATCTTAACAGGATAAAAGACAAAAACACATTATCATCTCAATGCACAGAAAAGAATGACAAAAATCCAACATCCTTTCATGACATAAAAACATTTAATAAACTAGGAATAGAAGGGAACATCCTCAACCTGTTAAACGGCTTCTACAAAAGACTCACATCTAATATCACACTTAATGATGAAAGATTCAAAGGTTTCAAGAACAAGACAAAGATGTCCACTCACTTCACCTGTACTCAAAATTGTACTGGAGGGTCTAGCCAGGGCAATTAGTCAGGAAAATTGAGAAAAAAAAACTATTTGCGTACACGATATAAACATGACACACAAAGACATAATCTTGGATATAAAAAATCCTAAAGAATCCACAAAAAACTATTACAGTTAATAAATGAATTCAGCAAATAGCAGGGTATAAAATCAATGTACAAAAATTAATTACATTTCTGTACATTATCAAATCTAAAAATGAAAGGAAAACAACTTCATTTACAATAGCATTGAAAAATAAAGTGCGAAACTTGCATCATGAAAACTATAAAGCAATGAAACAAATTAACTGAGAGACATCCCTTGATCATGGATTGGAAGACTTTATACTGTTAAGATGGCAACAGTTTCCAAATCGACCTATAGATTCGATGCAATCCCTATCAAAGGCCAAATCAGCTCTTTTGCAGAGGTTTACAAGCTGATCTTAAAATTCATAAGGGATTTCAAGGGACCTAGAACATTCAGAATAATCTTGGAAAAGAACAACAAAGTTGCGGGACTCACACATCCTGATTTCAAAACTTAATACAAAGCTACACTAATCAAGACAATGTGGTACTAGCCTAAGGACACACATATTATCACTTTGTACCCCACAAACATATACAACCATAATTTGTCAATTTACAATTAAAAAATAAAAATGGGCAAAGGATTTGGAGACATCTGTCCAAAGAAAATATACAAATGGCCAATGAGCTCAGCATTACTAGAGAAACACATGTCAAAACCATGAGATCTCACTTTACACCCACGAAGGATACAGCCATAATCAAAAATGTTTTTAGGATGTGGAGAAATTCAAACCCTCATACATTGCTGATGGGAATGTAAAATGCTGTACCACTTTGGAAAATAGTTTGGCAATTCCTCAAAAAGTTGATCAAGTTACTATATGACCCACAAATTCACTCCTATGTATATACCCAAGAGAAATGAAAGCATATTTCCACCCACAAACTTGTGTGAATGTTAACAGCACTATAAATAATAGCCAAAAAATAGCAACAAACAAAATGTCCATCAACTGATGAATGGACAGACAAAATGGGACATTGATATACTGGAATATTATTCAGCTATAAAAAGAATGACACACAAATTCATAGATTAACATGGATCAATCTTGATAATACAGTACACTATGATAAGTCAAAGAAGCCAGACACAAAAGACCAAATGTTGCATCATTCTATTGAAGTGAAATGTCCAGAGCAGGCAAATCCCTAGAGACCAAAATCAGATTAGTAGCTGCCAGGGAATGGGATAGTGGTGGAAGGGAGTGATGGCTGACAGGTATGAAGTTTCTTTTCGGGGTGATGAAAATGTTCTGGTATTAAACAGTTATGACGGTTTCACAACTTTATGACTATATTTAAAAACCACTGAATTGTACACTTTAAAATGGTAAAGATATCATATATATGTGAATTTTATCTCAATCAAAAGTCAACGATCTAAGAACTTCCATCTCAACAAGTTAGAAAAAAACAGTAAATTAAACCCGAAAAGAAATTGGAAGAAAAAAATCAATGACATATAAAAGCAATGTATATTAGAATGGCAGGGGGAGAAATCAAAGTCAAAAGTTCATTTTTAAGAAAGAATAAAACAAAGAAAAAAAAGCAAATTACCAATGTCAAGAATACTGTCAGACCGAGCATAGTGGCTCACACCATAATCCCAGCACTCTGGGAAGCCAGGGCGGGAGGATTACTTGAGGCCAGGAGTTTGAGACCAGCCTGAGCAAGAGTGAGACCCTGTCTCCACAAAAACAAAACAAAACAAAACAAAAAACAGAAAAATTGGCCAGGCATTGTGGTCCCAGCTTCTCGGGAGGCTGAGGAAGGAGGATCACATGAGCCCAGGAGTTTGAGGTTGCAGTGAGCTATGATGAGAGGCCACTGTACTCCAGCCTTGGAAACAGAGCAAGACCGTCTAAAAAAAAAAAAAACCACCCAAATTATGCCAATGAATTTGAAAATGTAAATGAAATGGAGAAATTCTGAGAAAAACACATCTTACCAAAATTTATAAGAAATGGAATTAAAAAAAAAAAAAACCTTTCCTTGAAAAACAAAACAAAAAACACTCCAGGCCCAGATGGTTTTCCAATAAATTACACCAAAATTTAAGAAAGAATACTGTAAGTTTTACACAAGCTCTTCTAAAAAAACATAAAAAAAGAAACAGTCCAATGTGTTTCAAGAAGCTAACATGACTGACACCAAGGATATTTTAAGATTATAAGCTAACCTCTTAAATGCATGGATACAAAAATCCTAAAGACAACATGTGCAAATCAAATCCAGCAATATACTAAACACAATATATTATACACTTGAGTTTATTCCAGACATGCAAAACTGGTTTTACTTTGGTACTCTTTCCTGAATCTCATTCTCATATTTACGGAATCAAGTAGAAAAGTTAAATGAATTGATGTAGATAAAAACTGAAATAGTTTAATAACCATTCATGATTTTTTTTTAAAAGTTTCACTTGGCAAACTCAGAGAAGAAAAGAATTTCCTTAATCAGATAAAAAATATCCACAAAAACTTTAGCACACTTAACGGTGAAATGTTGAAAAGTTCCACTCCCACACTCTCTCCCCTCCATGACTGGAGACAAGACACAGATGCTTGCTATCATCACTTCTATTTAACACTGTACTTAGCCAGTGACAAAAGGCATTAAAAAAGTAGAAAGATTGAAAAGGAAGAACTACAACTATTAGATTTCCAAACAACATGATTATGTATATAAGAAACCCAGAACAAGAATCTATAGGTAAACTATTAGTATTTATAAGTAAACTTAGCAAGGTCATGGAATAGTTGTCAATATAGAAAAACTTTACTATGTACAATTAGGAAATAAAAATTTTAAAATACCATTTATAACATGAAAAGAAAAAAATAAAAGTTTCTCAAAGGTAACACAAGTAATATCCTTATTTCATTGAAAAAGGCAATGACTTAAGTGTAACATGAAAATGCTAACTATTAATATAAATGTCAATAAAGAACTGAAAATGAAGAACTCATGTTCACCAAAAGACTAAAAGGCAAGCCAGAAAGGGGGAAATATTAGCAATGCATATATCTGACAAAGGAATGTAAACTGCTTCAACCTCTTTGGGTAGAGTTTGGTGTTATCTATTAGTTTTGAAGATAATCATACCTAGATATTCTACTCCAGCGTGTACAGTCTAGATGATTTGTATACCAAGATTCACACACAAGAATGTTCATAGCACCATGGCTTAAAAGTCAAAACGCTAGAAAACACAAATGTTGAACATCAGAACTGATAAACTGTGAGTTATTTCATGACACTATATACAGTCCCAGCTACTTGGGAGGCTGAGGCAGGAGGATCACTTGAGCTCAGGAGTTCAAAACCAGCCTGAGCTAGATTGAGACCCTGTCTCTACTAGAAATAGAAAAATCAGCCAGGCATCTGTAGTCCCAGCTACTTAGGAGGCTGAGTGGGAGGATGGCTTGAGCCCAGGAGTCTGAGGTTGCTATGAGCTAGGCTGATGCCATGGCACTCTAGCCCGGATAACAGAGTGAGACTCTGCTCTCAAAAATAAATAAATAGGCTGGGTGCGGTGGCTCACGCCTGTAATCCTAGCTCTCTGGGAGGCCAAGGCGGGCAGATTCTTTGAGCTCAGGAGTTCAAAACCAGCCTGAGCAAGAGCGAGACCCCGTCTCTACTAAAAACAGAAAGAAATTAATTGGACAACTAAAAATATATAGAAAAAATCAGCCGGGCATGGTGGCGCATGCCTGTAGTCCCAGCTACTCGGAAGGCTGAGGCAGGAGGATCGCTTGAGCCCAGGAGTTTGAGGTTGCTGTGAGCTAGGATGACGCCATGGCACTCTAGCCCGGGCAACACAGTGAGACTCTGTCTCAAAAAAATAAATAAATAAATAAATATGCATGGGGATGAAAAATATACAGAAAATCACACGGAAACAATGGTTGTATCTGGGGAAAGGAGTTGTGTTCTTTAGGGGAAATATGGGGAATTTCTGGGATACTGTTCTTGACCTAGATATTGGTTATGTAGATATATGCTGTAAATTAAAATACGCAAGTATTTTTATGCATTTTTCTATATATATGCTATGCTTAATTAAAGTCATGCAAGCTAGTTCTAAGAATGAAACAAAAAACAATGGTAATCTAAGTAATCGGAAAAACTACTAACGTCTAAATAAGTGCTGTGTACACACACACACACACACACACACCCACACACCCACAACTAAAACCCTGATGTTATCAGCACCGAATGTGGGGCGAACACAATTTATTTGAACATAAAATTTGGGCCTCTTTCAGCTTAGGCACCCAGTTCGTGAGGATGCATTCATTAAACGGTCATACAACGTTACCTACTATGCACCAGACGCAATACTGAGGACAGTAATCCAAGGGTATTTAAGACCTAGTCCTTAATTTCCTTCAAGAGACTTTCAGTCTAAACAGGAAACCACTAGTTCAACTTTTTAATTTCTAATTCCAGCAATGCTCTCACAACTGAATTCTTTCTAACACTCACACCATCACAATCACCATCTAGTGAGTAAGTGCAGCTACGTGCATTGTTTTAGATAGTATTCAACACACGTATCTTACTGAAGCATCACAAAACCCCTATAAATGGGTACTATTACTACCCTGTGTTACAGCTCAGGAAATTTAAACTCCAAGAGTTGGCCAAGGTCAGAACACATAGGCAGCACACCCAGGATTTATTCTCAGGTCATCTGCATCCAGAGCCTGTACCCTACTTTGTGCAGGTTTATTACAAAATGGGCAAACAATGTATTTTTCAGAACTATCCCCTATCTTCCCATTTTGAGAATATATGTTTACAGTACCACACAGTGGGTCCAAGAACAAACAGAAAGAACAAAGAAGAACCTTACTTTATCTCATAGAGCCAAACAGCCTACAGAACATAGAAGGCAAAAGAATGTGAGAAAATTTCCAGAGGTGACAACAAAACCAACATTGAATAAAAGCAGGATTTTTTTTTTTAGGAATGCAGATTCAATTTAGTTGTCAACTATGCAGCAGAAGAGCACTCCTTGCATGACTTCATCTAAGTCAATGATTTTAATTATACAGTACATACGGAATTTTAAGAAACATCAGACAGAACAGCATAAAGGAAAAGAATCCTGGGGTACAGTCCTAGAAACTTTTCTGAGTTGACGCCAGACCCTATATACTACATGTATTCTTTCCTTTTTTGACACAGAGTCTTGTTCCATCACCCTGGCTAGAGTGCAGCTGGGTCATCATGGCTCACTGCAACTGCAGACGCTTGGGCTCAAACAATCCTCCTGCGTCAGCCTCCCAAGTAGCTGGGACTAACAGGCACGTGCCACCACGCCCGGATAATTTTTTCTATTTTTAGTAGGGACAGGGTCTCATCTTTGCTCAAGCTGGCCTCAAATTCCTGAGCTCAAGCGATCTCCTGCCTTGGCTATGTGTATTCTTTTAACCATGGAAAATATTTTATAATACAAACAAAAACAAAATTGAATTAGATTTATACCCATAATTGACTGAAATTATGAAGTATAGCAATACCTAGAGTCTGCAAGGCTGTGAAGAAGAACTGATGAAATCCTGACAGCCTTGGAAACTGGTAAATTCACTTTGAAATAGTAGTCAGCAACTTCAAGTTTAAAGATAGTATACCACACTTTGCAATTCACTTCTAGGTATGTTTTCCCAAGAAACTTTTGTTACATCTGTACAAGGAAATATAAATAAGGATGTTCACCAACATACTGTTTATGATAGCAAAAAATCTGAATATACCTAAATCGGTTACCAGTAGAGAGATAAATACTGTATATATTTATGTAAAATATTACTACAAAGCAATTAATGTAAGGATTTTACTTATAAATATCAATATGCACATTATAAATGATATGTGGAAAAAAGCAAATGCCAGGAACATAACATATATCATACTATTTATGTAAAGATTTAAAACACATAACAATTAGGAAGAGGTATGGGGGGGGGTCTTCTTAGGTGCTGGTAACATGCTATTTCCTGATTTGAGCTTTATTTTACATGGGTGTATTTGCTTTGTGATAATTTACCCAGTTGTATACTTTAATTGTACACTTTTCTGAATGTATGTTTTATTTACATAAAAAGATAAAACACAAAATGATGTTTATGGACATACACATAAAAGTACAAAAACATGAATGGGAAGGAAATACACCAACTTCAGCAAAGTTGGTATCTCTAGGAAAGTGAGTAAAGAGACTTAAGTACAAAATTTTTACTTGATGTTTATATTGTCTGATAAAAGACCTGAATCAAACATTTCAAAATCTTAACGTTTATTGAAAACGGGTGGTAGGTACACAGATATAATTAATCTTGTGTTCTTCTATTTTGAAATACTTAAAAGCAAAAATCCTATAAAAGCGACATGTGCATTTAAATCCTACCAGAGATAACCATGTTTAAAAAATGCTGAGGCATAAGTGACATACAATAAACTGCACATGAAGTGTACAATCTTATGTTTCACCTATGTATATCCATGAAAGCAACACCACTATCAAGATAATAAACATACCCAACATCCCCAAAAGTTTTCTTTATGCCGCTTTGTAATCCTTTCTCACCCCCATCTCTGGGCTCTCCCTGCCAGGCAACCACTGATTTGCTTTCAATCACTAAAGGTTAGCTGGCATTTTCTAGAATTCTGTGCAAGTAGAATCATAGTATGTACAATCTCATATGCCTTCTTTCACTGAGCATAATTATCCTGAAATTCATCCATGCTTAGCATGCATTAATAGTTTATTGCTTAGTATTCCTTTGTATGGACATACCATAATTTGTTTGTTTATTCATTCACCTGTTGATGGACATTTGGGTTGTTTCCAGTTTTTAGATGTTATAAATAGGTGATGAACATTTGTGTACAAGTTGTATGCTGATATATGTTTTCATTTCTCAAGTGTGACCAGTACTACTCAAAACTGTCAAGGTGTTCAAGAACAAGAGAAGTCTGAGAAACAGCCAAAGTCTAGAGAAGCCTAAGGGGACATGATGACTAAATGTAACGTGATAGTCTGGATAGGAGCCTGGTACAGAAAAAGGACATTAGGTAAAAACTAAGGAAATCCAAGTAAAATATGGATGACCGTATCAATATTGGTTCATTAGGTGTGACAAATGCATCATACTAATGTAAGACATTAACAATAGCAGAAACTAGGTATGGGATATACAGGAACTCTGTGGTATCATTGTTAACTTTGCTATTAATTGAAAACTATTCTAAAATGTAAGTTTATTTTTAAAAACACCTAAGAGTGGAACTGCTGGATCACATGGTAGGTAAATGTTTAACTTCTTAAGAATTTACAGTATTTTCCAAATAGTTACACAATTTTGCATTCCTACCAGCAGTTTGAGTGTTCCAGTTACTCTACATCTTTGCCAATTCTTGGTAAGGTCAGTCTTCTTAATATTAGACATTCTGACAGTGTCTAATATATATTAATTTTTCATGTATATTTCATTGATATATATGACATATACACACGTGTATGTGTGAGAGTACATATACGTATTTTTTTCAAACTAGATCAACGATCAGACTTCCTGGTTCTTACAGGAAATTGACAGTTGCCTAAATCCAAATCTTTCCATACATCCTTCAAAACCCACACAGATCAACAAAAGCAGCAAAACTACTGAATATTTAGGAGACAGAACGTAATTTTCACATAAGAGGAACCCAACTGTCCAAAACCTCAATGTCCATTTCTGGAGCCCACACTAGAGAACTGTTGTAGCAGCAAACAAATAGAAAATAACACTAAAAAATATAACTTACAATTGCATTAAATGCCCATCAAAATCTAGAGATAAACCTAACAAAGGATGTATATTACGTCTATAAAACATTGAGAAAAATTAAAGATCTGATAAATAAAGGTATATGGACTTTATATACCAGCTTCATGGATTGGAAGACTTTGATTCACAGATTTAATACAATCCCAATGAAAATCCCAGTAGATCACTGCAGGGTGGGGAGGGTGGACTAGCAAGCTGAAGCTATAATTTATTTGGAAATGCAAATATCCAAGAAAAGCCAAAACATAAAGGACAAAATTGGAGAATTTCACTACCAACATCAAAGCCTATTATAAAGCTGTAGTAACTTAAGACACAAGGATAAAGATAAATAGATCAAAAGAAGAAAAAAGTATCCAGAAACAAATCTGCATATATACTATAGATGCCTGATTTATGAGAAAGGTTTTTAACAGTTAAGTGATAAGGATTTAACTTTTTATTGAAGTATAACATACATACAAAAAACTATGAGTGTACTGTTCAATGAATTTTTATGTACTGAACACATCTTGTATAACCACTCACACATACAGAGGCAAAAACTAACGGTACAGCAGGGCGCGGTGGCTCACGCCTATAATCCTAGCTCTCTGGGAGGCCGAAGCGGGTGGATCGTTTGAGCTCAGGAGTTCGAGCCCAGCCTGAGCAAGAGCGAGACCCCGTCTCTACTAAAAATAGAAAGAAATTAATCAGACAACTAAAAACATATAGAAAAAATTAGCTGGGCATGATGACGCATGCCTGTAGTCCCAGCTACTTGGGAGGCTGAGGCAGGAGGATTGCTTGAGCCCAGGAGTTTGAGGTTGCTGTGAGCTATGATGATGACACGGCACTCTAGCCTGGGCAACAGAGTGAGACTCTGTCTCAAAAAAAAAACAAAACAAAACAAAAAACTAACGGTACACCTGAAGCCTCCTTGCGATTAAAAAGGATTTTTTTGGACACCTAAATCTTTTATTGGGGGGGGGGGAATGGGCCTCTTGGGGGCAAGTGGGGTGACTTCACCGCATGGCTTGTTCATTGGCACTGCTTCTTGAGTCCTGGGGCTTTAACATGTCAGGCAGCTCCAGCAGGCTACAGAAGGGCTCAGTGCACAAGGCCTCAAAGATTTCTTCTGCCCAAAGGCCGGCACCACTGTGGCTGGGGCTTATGGCCATGCCCTTTGGCTGGTGAAGCCACATTCACCCAGTGTCTTGTCATCATCCAGGAGCTGCTTGTCCTTGTATAGCTGCTGGTCGTGGGGCGGCAGCTTGAGAATGCCCTCGATGCACTTCGGATTGAACACAGTGCTCAACTCCTTGGCATCTGTGAAGATGGTGGTCTTGTGGCGCCAGAACACATCCTTGGGGCAGCAGGCCAGCTTGAGCACTGAAGTCCACCCCTCCACATTCCCCCACACTGTCCTGCCCACCACCCCTTCTCCAAAAGGAATTTTTCCCCCTCTACTGTCCTGGGTGAACTGGCTATTTACACAGAACAAAATTAATCTTGACCCTCTACTTTATACCATATATGAAACTAAATTCCAGCTGGGTTGTAAATCTAAGTGTAAAAGGTAAAACAACTTTTGAAATGAAACATATACTACTTTCAAGACACCGGAATAGGCAAACATTTCTTAAACAGGCCGCAAAACACTAAGTATAATGGAAAAAAGTCAGTAAATTGTACTTCATTAAAATTTAAGTTTTGTTATTTGAAAGACACCAATTAAGCACATAAAGGCAAACCACAGATTGAGAGAAAATATTTGTAATATATATTTCAGACACAGAGTCAATATGCAGAATATATAAAGAATTGCTACTAGTCAACAAGACAAAGGCACATAACCCTAAAGAAAAATGAATTCAAGTCCTAAAGAGGCCTGACTTCAGGAAAGAAGATACCCAAAGGCTGACAAACATGAAAAGGTGCTCAACTTTGTTAGTCATCAAGGAAACTGAAACCACAATTCATCAAAATGGCTAAAATGAAAAAGACAATACCAATTGTTTGTGAGGATGTGGAACAACCCAAACCATCACACACTACTGCAAGTGTAAACTGGTGTAACTGTCATAAAAAACTGGCAGCACCTCTTAAAGATGAATATATGCCTACCCTAGAACGCAACACTCCCTTCCTTCCTAGGAATATACCCAGTAGAAATAAATTCATCAAAAGATGTGTTCATAGCAGCACTATTAATTATAGCCCCAAATTGCAAACTACCCAAATGTCTATTAACAGTGTAATGAATAAGCACTGGTATATTTGTACAATGGAATGCTGCATAGGAACGGGAGTGAATGACCCAAGACCAGTGGTTGCAACATGGATGAATCTCACAGCTAAAGAGTACATATTTATGATTCCATTTATATGGATTCAAAACCAGGCAAAATTAACCTATGCAATTAAAATTCTCCACAGTAACTGCCCTTCATGAGTTAGAGACTGAAAGGGATGCAAGGAGGCTTCTGGTGTACCATTAGTTTTTGCCTCTGTATGTGTGAGTGGTTATACAAGATGTGTTCAGTGGCCGGGCGCGGTGGCTCACGCCTGTAATCCTAGCACTCTGGGAGGCCGAGGCGGGCGGATTGTTTGAGCTCAGGAGTTCGAAACCAGCCTGAGCAAGAGCAAGACCCCGTCTCTACTAAAAATAGAAAGAAATTAATCGGACAACTAAAAATATATAGAAAAAATTAGCCGGGCATGGTGGCACATGCCTGTAGTCTCAGCTACTCGGGAGGCTGAGGCAGAAGGATTGCTTGAGCCCAGGAGTTTGAGGTTGCTGTGAGCTAGGCTGACGCCACGGCACTCACTCTAGCCCGGGCAAAAGAGTGAGACTCTGTCTCAAAAAAAAAAAAAAAAAAAAAAAAAAAAAGATGTGTTCAGTACATAAAAATTCATTGAACAGTGCACTCGTACTTTTTTGTATGTACATTATACTTTGATAAAAAGTTAAATCCTTATCACTTAACTGTTAAAGCAGTCACATATTAAGATTCCAAGAAAAATTTTATTTTGTGGGAAACAAGACTTCCTCAGAGTAATTTCAATCATCTCCTGCTAGGTGGGACTGAATGTATTAAACTTTGTTTTGGAATAGTTTTTCAGACAATTTAGTGGTGATACTGTTTATGATCCTGCAAAATAAAAAAGGAAATCATCTCAAATATTCAATATTGGGCTACAACTGTGTAATTCCTAAATTAAAAGTCAGCAGTCCATTTATATCTGGGAGCTGTTTCCATGGTTAAGTTTAATAAAATTGGAGCTCTTCACCTATGATACAGTATGTATTTTCCAGTATGTGTGTTAATACTTCAGATATATATAAAAAAAAAAAAAACCTTTAAAATCAGCATATCAGTCCTAAACCTTACTTTGAACTACTTTGGCTAATCGAGTCCTTTTATAAACCTCCAAGCTACTTTAACTGGTTATTGAAAAGTCTCATCTCCATGAGTTAACATGAAACTTTTTTCCTCTAGTCACTGCCCCCAGCCATACTACACATTTAATCTCCCTACTCACATAGCAGTTAAGGTGTCCCGTAGTGATGTCTTACCACTTTTCACACCTTTACAGACACTGTTACTAAAAACTGTTCATAAATGCTTCAATCACATGTCCATCTGCAGCCCATTTCCTCCATTCCCCCACAGAATGCAACAGATTTGCGGCTTAAAGGACTAGGAAATATGCAACGTGCCCTCTAGGTGGCAGGCATCTCTCCCGTGAGGAGCGCACACATCCCCACTACAGTTGCTTGGGTAGGAAACCCAGCTCTGGCCTGACCTTCCAAGCCCAACCCCTCACGCAACAAGGACCTTTTCGGTGGGGTACAAGCCAACAAGCTCAGGCCTTAGGCAAAATCCCCTTAAACCACAGGAAGTAACAACTTTGTGTGTCAACAGGGAGAATTCAGACACTCCAGCTACCCTCCTTCCCTGCCCCACCTCCTCCTCATCTCCCCTCAGTCAGGGGTAGACAGGAAGTCTGCTGTCTAAGGGCTCAACTTTGCCTTCTCTTCTTGGAAGCACCCTCAATCTGTACAAACGCTTCCCTTGGAAGACACTTCCCCCTGCTGTCCTGAAAGAGAAGCTGCATCCCACTCCACCCTCCTCCACTGAGAGGGGGAAGGAATCTCTTCAAGTGCCTCCCTCCCTATGTAGACTTCTTACAGACCAGGGAAGGGCTGAGATAATGCTTGTGGTAGCAAGGAAAGCTCTGTGGCCTTTTGGTAAGCCCCACACGAGATATCTGGCCCCACCTCTTAAGGACTCTCATTACACCACAGGTCACTTTACACCTCTTTATTCTCAGCTTTGGGTCCTAATGGCCAATTCTGGGGCAACAGAAAAAAAAATCTATTCAACATCCAGTTAACAGTGAAATAATTTAATTCTCTTTAAAGCCTATTTCAAATGCTGTTTCACCCAGCAGTGTTCACCTAGGTCCCTAACCAAAGTGACCTCTCCCTAACCCTATCACAGCACTTTTCCAATAATGCCTTATCAACTGAGCATGTACTTCTCTATTCTCAATGCTTACCATGCAATGAAATTTATCATAGCTAATAGTACAGCCTCACAAGTGACTTATACTGAAACATTTGTTCAAATGAAAAATATGTAAAATTTGCAAAGTTAAGTACATCTGTGTGAAACAAGTGTGCAATTTTAATTCCAATGGCAGATAACTGAGTAGATAAAATGTTAGCAAGCCAGCAGGAAAAGAATCTTTTCCTTATGTCAGAGTCCAGCACTGAAAATGAAATGTGATCTACGCAAAATGCAACTAGCAATGTGAAATTCTGCATTGGGATATACCACTTCAAAAAATTTGTTTATTACAAAATGTGTTATAAAAAAAAAACCAGTGAGGAAAAGCCTACAGAAAAAAATTACCCATAACACCTTCATTGTCACATTTATAACATTGCAGTCTTTTTCTATGCATATATACATACTTAAGGCCATACTGTTTTGTACTTTGCTTTCTTCATTTCAGATACAATAGTTATCTTTTTTTGATATTGAGCAGTCTTATACAAACATATTTAATGATGAACATTCCATGGTATGTCTACGCTATGATTTACTTAACCTTATGTTGTTGTCAAATTTTCCCTAGTTATAATGTCATAAAGAATCTTAAGTTTCTACAATTCTGATTATTTTCTTAAGCAATAAAATTACTCTTGATGAGAAGCTACAGGTTCAGGTTATTTCTAGAGGTTTGCCTTTTTTTTTTTTTTTGAGACAGAGTCTCACTCTTTTGCCTGGGGCCAGTGCCGTGGCATCAGCCTAGCTCACAGCAACCTCAAACTCCTGGGCTCAAGCAATCCTACTGTCTCAGCCTCCCGAGTAGCTGGGACTATAGGCATGCGTCACCATGCCCGGCTCATCTTTTCTACATATATTTTTAGCTGTCCAATTAATTTCTTTCTGTTTTTGGTAGAGATGGGGTCTCGCTCTTGCTCAGGCTGGTTTCGAACTCCTGAGCTCAAACAATCCGTCCGCCTCGGCCTCCCAGAGTGCTAGGATTACAGGCGTGAGCCACCGCGCCCGGCCTCTAGAGGTTTTTCATAGAAAATACATATCCTAGTTTACTTCCTCATTAACCTTAAATGTGGGTATTTCTGCTGGCCTGTTCTATATGGGTTCTTCCTGGGGAACACAAGGAAAATGCTCTGCTATACGCCAAGCATCCTTGCTTGACCACACAGGAACAAGGGCCCACAGCCCTTAGCAGGTATCTCAGGTGGGAAGTAGAGGGCTGACCACACAGGGGAGCTAGGCAGGTGTATGTGAAGGGCTTGGAAGACCACCTACCTTGACAGGAACCTTGCCCACAATCCCCTGAGCTCCCTTAAATCTGAGGAACTACTTTAACATCTGAGCCCCGTAAGAAACTTGTGAGGCTGGTCGGGCAGGTACCATTCCATCCTACAGTTGGGAAAACTGACCTCTTTATCTCACTGCCCAAGATCAAGCTTAGAATCCAGGTTCCCCAGTCTCTTCAAGGTACTTTTCCCACTGTACCTCTTAGAAGGGTCCTAAGAAGGGTTGGAAGAGGCTGAGAAGTCTATACCTTGTAGCTTGGCCAGCCACTGAGTTGGGCAGAATGTAACGGTAACACCCTCAACAGAGCCTGGCATCTTAGCAATGAGGCCGCCACTGGGCTCCCTGGCCAATTGCAAATATATACTCCTGAAAGCTCCTCTCTCATCAATTATGGGTCCTTTCCCTTAGTTCAACAACTTAGCATATTTTCGTATAAACTAGAAAAGTTTCCAGCATGTCTGATGCAACCCAGTGAGGTTTTAAGCCACTGTTGTCATTCTTATTGAAATATAATCCATGCAGCTTTCTCAAAGAAGAAAAACAGAACATGTATTAGAAAAAAGAAAGGACTCCTTGAACATTTTTTTTTTTTTTTTGCATGACAGGGTCTCACTGTGTTGCCCAGGCTGGTCTTGAACTCCTGGCCTCAAGCCATCCTCCCACCTTGGCCTCCCCAAAGTGCTAGGATTACAGGTGTGAGCCACCACACCCAGCCAGACTCCCTAAACTTTTAACTCAGGGTAAGCTAAAGGCGAACAGGCTCATGACTTGTGTTTTACATAATACTTTTCTGGAAGTTAGAAGAGACAAGAAACCCTCCTATACCCCCCAAATGTGCCCTTCTTTCATTTGCTTTCCTGTACAATTTAATAGAAATAAATTCTACAGATGCCACAAGTCAGTCTCCTTCTTAAGCCTTTTCCTCGAATGTTTAGCTATTTAAACATATACTCCTGAATCTTTGTGGGAATTATTTCCAAGACCAAGCTAAAAAATAAAAATTTATAAGTAGTATAGTTTTCCCCTTTAGTATATGCAAGGATTGGTTCCAGGATCCCTTGAGCATACTCAAGTCTTGCAGTGGGACCTGCAGAAGCCATCTATACTTAAATTTAGCCCTCCACATATTCAAGTTTCACATCCCACAAATACTGTATTTTCAATCTGTTTCACTGAAAAAAATCTGTGTGTAAGAGGGCCTGTGCAGTTAAAACCCATGTTGTTCCAGGGTCAACCGTAATTATCAGTCCTTGTTGTGAGAATCCCTGTTGTTGTCAAGTTTCTTCAAGGTTCATTTAAAAAATTAAAAAGATATCCTTTCGTCTAAAATAACTCAAACTTACAAATATTATGTACGCATAATAATTAAAAATAAAATAACTAAAAAAAAATCCCACCAATATTCTTAAAATGTGTTGCAACTCCTAGAGAGGATTATGAAACACTGTTAGGATTCACACCTCCTTGGGAAGGGTCAACTCCAGGACACACTGCCCTCTCCCCCCACTATTCTGTGAAGTATCTTATGATATCCTAAAAACTAAATGCTTGTTGACTTGCACTCATGTTTAAAAGCTATTAAAACATTCAAGAGCTGCACTGTCCAATGCAGTAGCCATTAGTCACATGCAGCTACTAAGCACTTGAAATATAACTAAGTCCATATTAAGATGTTGTAGATATTAAATATACATAGGATTTTGAAGTCTTAGCACTAATAAAAAACGTATCTCATTATAGTTTTTACATTAACTATTTGTTGAAAAGTATATGTTGGGTTAAATAAATTACTAAATTAATTTCATTTGTTTCTACCTTTTAAATATGGCTACCAGGAAATCTATAATAAAGTATGTGATTCATAATACTATTTATATACATAAATACTCCTATCACCTTTGGCCTATTCTTTAAAATCTTCCTGTGTATCATAAAATATTATAGATTTCTATATCCTAATCAAAATCAGTCTTAACCCAGAGAGGGATTCAATCCACAAAGTAAACCACAAAAGGAGCAAGTATTGCCAGAGACTCAACCATCATTTCTCACATGCTTCCCAAGGAAGACCACCTGCATGCACTGCCTAGAAGCTGTTCATACATGTATCCAAGCCTAGTGCAACCAAGTTTTCAAATCTAAATCACCTGACAAATGATCATGAATTCCCCGGTTTATGGGTGTCGTGCAGACTCTACTGAAATCCAGAGAGTTATCCAATATGGCATTTATCCTCCGAAAGATACTGGCATTGCTGCAAGTGGAGAGCGCAGGTGCTTCCTGGTTGTCCCAGCAATCTTTTATCCTTCCTGCCTCTTCTTCCTAGACACGGAGAAAAGGTATTTAGGTTTTCCACGTTACTTTCTGATAAAGAGACTTCACACCCTATTTCTCTCAACCCAATACCATGAATTAGACAAAGTAACAAGGACTTGGGTTTCTTGCTTATACACTAAAATACTTAATGAGTATTTACTAGGAGCAAGGTAGTCTGAGAGAACTGCAAGAAGGGAAAAAAACACCAAAATATGAAGGCATTTCCTCAAGAACCTCCTAATCTAATGGGATACACATACAGGAATTAACATGACATGGTAGCAGCAGCATGAGCTTCAGAATGTAAAAGCTATAATGAGACCTGGTTCAAATCTTGGAATATATCCATACACTGGAATATTGTCTGGCAATGTAAAGGAATACAGTACTGATACATGCCACAACACAGATAAACCTCAAAAACATTATGCTTAGTGAGAGAAGCCAGTCACGAAAGACTGTATATTATATGAGTTCATTTACATGAAATGTTCAGAGTAACTAAATCTAAAGATTAGTTGCCTAGGCCTGGGGAAAGAAGGGAGGTTAGGGTCTGTTGGATAGTGGCTACCTGGTTTCTCTTTGAAATGGAAAGATTCCACAATTAGATTATGGTGATGGCTGCACAATTCTATATACATACAGGTGACCCTTGAACACAGGTTTTAACTGTGTGGGTCCACTTATACATGGATATTTCTCAATAAACACATTGAAAAAATTTTTGGAGATTCGTGACAATTTAAAAAAACTCACAAACCATGTAGCCTAGAAATATCAAAACATTAAAAAAAAGGTATGTCACAAATGCACAAAATATATGTAGATGTTAATCTTTATTTACTATCATAAAATATACACAAATCTATGATAAAAAGTTAAAATTTATCAAAACTAATGCACATAAACACAGACCATACATGGCACCATTCACAGTGGAGAAAAATATAAACAAATGTAAAGATGACTATTAATACATTAATACATTAACATTTTAAAATAACTGCACAAAATTAACTGTGGTATATACTGTACTACTGTAATAATTTTGTGGCCACCTCCTGTCGTTACTGTGGTGAGCTCAAGTTTTGCCAACATCCACTTAGAACACTGTGTGAAGCTAATCTCCATGTGAGCTGTTTGTCTCTCTGCTAAATTGCTTATTGCAGTAAAGTGATCTCTCATGATTCTCCTGTATTATTCATCGTGTTTAGTGCAACAACATAAACCTTGAATGATGTCATGAGACCCATACAAGTGATGCTGAAAGTGCTTCCAAGAAGTAGAGAAAACCCATGACATTACAAACAAACAAAAAAAAGTTGAATTGCTTGATCTGTACCATAGATTGAGGTCTGTAACTGTGGAAGTCCACCAATTCAAGATAAATGAATCTAGCATAAGGACCACTGTAAAAAGAAAGAGGAAGGAAGGAGAGACAGAGACAGAGAGAGAGAGAGCGTGAGAGAGAGAGAGAAAGGGAAGGTGGGGGAGCAAGAGAGGAGGAGAGGGGGAGGAAAAAGAAAATTCACGAAGTCATTGCTGCAGCTATGGAGCAAGCATGGGAACTTTGCACTTTTTGTGAAATATCTTTTAAATCTCACGTTTACAGTGCAACTTTTATATGAGTGCAGGAATGCTGTAAGAAAGGCATACCTATAGACTCTAATGATTTGAGAAAAAGTGAAATTGTTATATGATAACTTAAAGCAAAAGGAATGTGAAGGATCTAAAGCTGGAGAATTTAATTCCAGCAAAGGATGGTTTGATAGTTTTAGTGGTTTGGCTTTAAAAAATGTCAAAATAACAGAAAAGCAGCTTCTGCTAACCAAGAGGGAGATGAGTTTCCAGATGCCCAGAAGCCATTAAGAAAATCATTGAGGAAAAAGGATATCTGCCTGAACAGGTTTTTAATACAGATGAAAGTGCCCTATTCTGGGGAAAAATGTCACAAAGGACATTAGTAAAGAAGAGAGCACCAGCATTTAAAGGCAGGAAAGGATAGGTTAACTCTGTTTTGTGCAGTCAGGTTTATGACCAGGACTGCCCTTATCTATAAAGCTGTTAACCTCTGAGCTTTGAAGGGAAAAGAAACAACAGATACTAGTCTTTTGGTTGTATGACAAGAAGGCCTAAACAGAGGCAACCTTTTTTCTGGATTGGTTCCACTAATGCTTTGTCCCTGAAGTCAGGAAGTACCTTGATAGTAAGGGACAGCCTTTTAAAGTTCTTTTGATTTTAGACGATGCCTCTGACCATCCAGAGCACCGTGAGATCAACACCAAAGGTGAAGTGGTCCACATGCCCCCAAACATGCCACCTCTAATTCACTCTGTAGATCAAGGGGTCATAAGGACATTTAAGGCTCATTACACACAGTATTCTATGGAAAGGATTGTCAACGCTATGGAAGAGAACTCTGATAGAGAAAACATCATGATAGTCTGGAAGGATTACACCATTGAAGATACCATCATTGTTACAGAAGAAACTGTGAAAGCCATCAAGCCTGAAATAATAAATTCCTCCTGGAGAAAACTGTCCAGATATTGTGCGTGACTTCACAGGATTTACTACAGACCCAATTAAGGAAATCATGAAAGAGACTGTGGATATAACAAAAAAGGGGGGCAGCGAAAGGTTTCAAGATACGAATCTTGGAGAAATTCAACACCCAACAGATACCACACCAGAGAAATTAACAGAAGACGACTAGATGGAGATGAGTGCTCCTGAACCAGTGCCAGACAACGAGGAAGACGATGTAGGAGAAGCAGTACCAGAAAACAAACTGACATTAGACAATCCGGCAGAAGGTTTCCAATTATTCAAGACTGCTTTTGGTGTCTTTTATAACACGGACCTTTCTATTACACAGGCACTGAAATTAAAGCAAACAGAGGAAGAAGGATTAGTACTACATAGAAATATTTTTAGAGAAATGAAAAAGCAAAAAAAGTCAGATAGAAATTATGATGTATTTCCATAAAGTTACACCAAGTGTGCCTGCCTCCCCTCTACCTTGGCCACCTCTTCTGCCTCTTCCACCCGAGACAGCAAGACCAACACCTTCTCTTGCTCTGCCGTCTCAACATGAAGACGAGGATGAAGACCCTTATGATGATCCACTTAATGCACAGTAAATATATTTTCTCTTCCTTATGATTTTCGTAGTAACATTTTTTTCTGTAGCTTAAGAATACTGTATATAATATATATAAATATATACATAACATACAAATGTGTTACACATCAACTGTTTATATCATCAATAAGGCTTTTCGTCAATAGTAGGTTATTAGTAGTTTTTTTGGGGGGGTTAAAAGTTATACACACATTTTCAACACAGATTTTCAAATCTGTGGGGGACTGGCTCCCCAACCCGTGTTGTTTAAGGGTAAACTGTACTAAACGCCAACGAATTGTAACATTGAAAGGTGAACAAATGGTATACAAATATGGTATACAAATTATATCTCAATATAGCTGTTTCAAAATTTTGGTTCTGCCATTTACTAGCTGTGTGATGTCAGACAGTTACTTAACCTCTGTGCCTCAGTCTCTCCATTTGTGAAATGGTAGGAACAGGTTACCTACCAACTTTTTGATGATACGTATAATTAAAGCAGTTAACATGGCATACAGTACCTATTTTTATACCTGAAACATAATTAATTACAAGAGAAGATGTAAGTATCAAAGTAATGCAAACACCACCCAAAAGTAACTGGTTAAATAAGTTATACAATTCTATGTGGTCACTAAAAGTACATACAACTCTATTCACCGGCATGAGAAGATGTATACATTACTGAATGAAAAAAGAACTCCTAGATATATAATCATGAACTGAACCCCTACACAAAACTATTCTTTTGATGATCTCTATCACAGTAAATAACAACACCATCCACAAAATTGACTCCACCATTCTTCACTCTTCACTTTCCCTTATTCTTCCCATCCAATGCCGAACATACTAAGCAATGAAATATTGGCTGACAGATTAAATATTTTCAGGAGAGTCTGCCTCACCAGTTCTACCATTTCCAATTATCTCAGGGAAAACAAAAAGACTAAGTAAGGAAAGTGGCACTTAATTTCTTGTAGCTGGTCAAGTGAAACAAAACAAGGAGAAAGGCTGGGTGCAGTGACTCATGCCTATAATCCCAACACTTTGGGAGGCCAAGCCAGGAGGACTGCTTGAGGCTGGGAGTTCAAGACCAGCCTGGTCAACACAGCAAGACCCTGTCTCTACAAAAAAATTTTTTACATTATCTGGGCATGGTGGCATGTGACTGTAGTCCCAGGGGACTGAGGTGGGATTGCTTGAGCCTAGCAGTTGGAGGTTACAGTGAGCTAATCTTGCCATAGCACTCCAGCCTGGGTGACAGGCAAGACTCTGTCAGAAAGAAAGGGAAGAAAGACTTCGGGAAAGATAGCCAACTAGAAGCAGGTGTGCCGCCTCCTCCACAGAGAAGAACCAGCATAGTAAGTAGATACATTTCATACAGATTGTCTAGGAGAAAACACTAGGATTCACCAGAGAAGTGACAGGAAGCACCAAAAGTAACTAAGCAAAGGGTTCACAGGAGCTTGTCTGGCCAGGGACTGGCTGAGAGCCAGGAGAAGCTCCTGGATGAGGGGAAATGGGAGCGAAATTCCCAGGGCTTCACACTCTGAAATGGTCTTTTATAATCTTGGCTATGGGAGAAACTCTCAACTCACACAGGCCTCCTGCCTAACATAGGGAGCTGCCTAGAGACTGCACAGAGACATTGCTCTAGAAGGGAAACCCACACAGAATCCCACCCACAGGCACCACAGCCTAGAGCCCCCTGACCTGGGTGCCATTTTGAGCACCTGGACACCGGGGATCTATAGCTGCAGCTGCTGCCACTGTGGTGCATGGAGAGGGGGTTCCCATGTAACCTAGGAAAGTCCCCACCATCCTGCTATGGGCTGCTATTGAGACTGCAACTTGAGCGGATCACACTCCCCACAGCTTCTTGCCTGGAAGGGGCCCCACCCTCTCTGGTCACAGGCCCAAGGTGTCATTTTGAGAGCTGAATGCTGGGCCAGGTTGCACTCTGCCTCCAGGCTGAGTTTGAGCCCACATAGTTGCAGCCACCACCTGGCTGGAGAGGGAAAGGGAAACCGGTCTCTCAAACGTACACACAGAATACCCACTGCCCTGCCATGAGCCGCTGTGAGACCTAGATGAAAGTGGACTATACTTCCCACAGCTTCTTGCCCACACTTCTTGCCTAGGAGAAGCCCCACCCTCCCTGGTCACAGGCTCAAGGCATTTTTTCTTTTTTTTTTTTTTGAGACAGGTTCTCATTCTGTTGCCTGGGCTAGAGTACGGTGACATGATCATCGCTCACTACAACCTCAAACTCTTCGGCTCAAGTGACCTTCCTGCCTCAGCCTCCCAAGTAGCTGGAACTATAGGAGCGTACCACTGCATTCAGCTAATTTTTAAATTTTTTGTAGAGATGGGGTCTCGCTATGTTGCTCAGGCTGATCTTGAACTCCTGGCCTCAAGTAATCCTCCCACCAAGCCACCATTGTGAGAGTTTAATGCTGGACTGCGCCCACCCTCAGGCTGAGTTTGGGCTGATGCAACAGCAGCTACTGCCCCAGTTGAGGAGGAATACGGAAATCAGACTCTCCTACACATACCTAGGACAATACCCACTGTCCTGCAATGGATGGCTGTGGGACTGGAGACTAGCCCACTCAACCAAATGCAGCTACCAACACCACCAACACAGACCCTTTGGGTCCTAGTGGGTTGCTCTACCACTGCTACTGCCATCACCCACATCACACCGGCTGCCCAGGGGCCTGAGAACCCACCCACACACCAGCCCACTGCTGTTAGCTTCAGAGCAAGCCCACCTGGAGGCCTAAAGAATCGGCCCTACAGTATCCACTAACACTGGTGCCAGAGTAAGCTGCTTCTGGGGCCTAAAAACAGGCACTCAGCCCCCTGGTGCCACCACTGGGGCCTAAAGACTGGCTCAGTTGGCATCATGTCCCAAGCAACACTTCACCATAGCCTCAACTAATAACCGTAACCTAAGCCACTGAAGAAATCACAGATACCGCTGACCCTGTGTACTGCTGAAGAAATCACATCAAGATCTCACTACCATAGGCACCCATAATCAAAGCCAAAGTGTCCTACTCAACCAACAACATATATATATCTTCAGGAAAAAACTCTCCCTGGAAAGGTGGGCACAATCTGCTCATGCTGGTAATCCCAGCACTTTGGGATGGATGGATGGATAGATAAATAAATGACAGACAGATAGACAGGGAAAAACCCAAGCCTGCTGTCACTCTGTTTAGCCTATTAAAATCCATCTATAAGAGATAAGCATCAGAACGACCAGGAGCATTCAGTTTTATGCACTCTGCAGGATGACCTTAAAGGAACAAACGTGAGCCCCATACCAGCCTTAAGCCCTTGAAAAGACTGGTATCCTTTGCAAACTGTGAAGATGACCAGAATACACAATTCTGGAAAGGTGATTTTCACAAGCCCTCTATAGTGGCATCACTGTGAACTGTTAAATCCACTGACATCCAAGGCCCTCTTCACAAATGTAGATTTCTAAGATGATATTCAACTTCACTAAGGCAACTCCACAAAGACTAAGATACAAGTGTGTTTATAACCTGCAGATCTTCGAGGCTATCCCCTTCATTCATTCACTGCCTAATAAACACATTAATCAACTGCCTACTCTCTATAGTTAGCACCCCGAGGGTCAGCAACTTAAGAGAGTCAACCAAAAGTTAGTTTTGAAGTCTAGAAAGGGAACTAAGATCTGATGTTATAAACCACCATAAAACAAGCTATAATGTGCTATAAACATATACTGTCCTCTGAGTGACCTAAGGTGGCTCAGAGAAGAGAACATGCCTGGAAATGGGGGTAAAGAGAAAGGTCTTGAAGAACACAAGAGATTAGAGAGGCATTAACCAAAGTGGTAGGGCATTAAATACAAAAGAGAGAAGAGTGGAAAGGCAGCCTCATTTGCCAGGTTAAGGTGTCAGCACTGTCTTCTATATAAGACGCTGCCAAACTTTAATAACCCCTTTAATACACAAAATTAATCTAATTTTTATTTATTATAATGGAAGTACTATACATAAGGATTTCCAGATCCTGGCCACATCTAAAGGCAAGTAAATGACAACTGTAATTAAATCTTAGAAGGGGACCACCAGTAACTGCATGAAAGACAAGAGGCAGGAGGATCGGTGGTAAAAGTGCCACAGTAGTCTAGGGCTATAGTCCCTAATCCCCAGGCCATGGCCCAGTACCAGTACATGGCCTGTTAGGAAATGGGCCATGCATCACCACCTGAGCTCCGTACCACACCCCCGCACAATGACACCCCACCCCTGGTCTGTGGAAAAACTGTCTTCCATGAAACCAGTCCCTGTTGCCAAAAAGGTTGGAGACCACTGGTCTAGGGGTGCAGATGCAGCCTTGGGAGGCCTTCTGGAAGAAACTTATTTCTCGGGAAAGAAATCTTACCTTTTCAAGGAGCCTGAAAAAAATCTAGTTTAGGAATATGTCTGGCCACCCTGGCCCACTCCTAACCCAGTTAAGAACATATACCACAACCTCTAAACTCAAGGCAAATGGTACCTGATATGCTCCCCTCCCCTTCTCTCATGTATACCAAGTCAGATCTAGTTTGAGATGACTCTGTGTAATTAAAGTAACTGAGGTGCTCAATTTATAACCCAACTGCTTGATCGTATCAGTAAGCACCAATGTTTGCCGTGAATAACCAATTTGGAAGGAAAAAAAATCAAAGCCAGCATGCTCACATGCGGAACAGATCTGCCATTCTCCTTGTATGTACAATACAGATAGAAATACTAGTATCTCATAGGGCTTTTGTGAATTAACATACATAAAGTATGTAGCACAGTGCCTGGCATATAATTCTGTGCTGAACCAATGAATGCTACCAGTGGCAGTATCAGTACACCATGGGGTCGGAGGCCGCCACAGGGATCCTTAAGGAAAAGGATGTATTTGCTCATTAAATGAGACAAATGAACTAAAAATCTAGAGCAACTATTCCTTTGAAGACCCCAAGCCCCTCTGTGCCTGGAACCCTGTAACTAATCCTCCTAATCATTTGACTTAAAAAGCTTAATTAAAAGACTAGAGATATACAAACAGAACTACCTAAAATCTGAATCTACTACAAGTCAACCATCCTTCATCTGAAATGCTTGGGACCAAGAAGTGTTTTGGACTTTTTTTTAAGATTCTGTAATATATATGAGCTATCTTGGGGATGGGACCAAAATCTAAACACGAAATTCATTTATGTTTCATATACACCTTATACACATAGCCTGAAGGTAATTTCATACAATATTTTTAATAATTTTGTGCATGAAACAGTTTTGGCTGCATTTTAAGTGCAACCCATTAAGTCAGGTGTGGAATTTCTACTTATGATGTCGTATCGGTGCTCATAAAGTTTCAGATTTTGGAGCATTTCAGATTAGGAATGGTCAAACTGTATAACATGTATTGATCCTTTTAAACTCTTCAGTTAAATGAATTAATAGTTTCTCATTTTCAAAATGGAAACCTATTATCCCACCTCCATACTAATAGACCCATTTATTTGTATAGTCTGTCTTAACTTTGATCAGTGTATGGGTCTGAGTTCAGACCAATATTTTGCTATGAGGAAATTCTATTGCCTGACAGCTTCTGCAGTTACTTTGGCATATTTTGCCATAGAGTGAGAACATCTGCAGTTTTTGACTTTAGTTGGTTTTTCACTGTAGACAGCAAAGTAGGCTTTAAGATAGATCAGAGACTTAAAGAGTACGAACTTTAATATTACTGAAAATCAGGAGTCAACAGGAAGAATTACTTGGCAATGCTAGAAAAGAAAAACAATAACTCTTTTAAAGTTTAATGCTGATGATATAGTAGAAAAATGGCCTCAGATAAAACTAGTTCTACATACCTATTATTAGAAAGAATAGCTCATGAGGAACCTCTACTAATACAAGTTATTTTAGATCAGGTCTCAATTTTCTCCTCTTGAATAGATAAAAGAAATGACACTCCCATCATGAAACAGTGGTTTCCTATAGCCATGATCCTCCTGGGACACGAAAAGGGAGGGAGGAGAAAGTCCAGAAAAAAAGCATTCCCCTTTTCCACAAGGGAAGAATCCTCCTCCACAAAACTGTACATCACTGTTTCAAGAAGCAGAACGAACACAGGCTTCGGAGTACAAACACCAGGTCTACCACTTAAGTACTGCTCTGAGCCTTGGTTCCCTGAGGTATAACGAACGGGGTATCACCTTCTTTGCAGACTCTGTAGCAATCATAAATACATAAAGTACATGAATATGCTCAATCAACAACTTACCAGTGGCATTTGTTCAATTCCACATAGGTGATTAAACTGTTGTTATTTAGAAATATGTTTTCAACTTACCCTAACCAAGTTCACCAAGAAGCTTATTCATTCATTTTAGCATATAACTGGGTTTCGTTTTTTGCATCTGTTTTTAAAACTATCGCAACTTTTTCTTTAAAAATATTAACTCCACACCATGTGGATATGTTTGCTGGTTAAAGAATAAGATCCCCAAATTTTATTCCTATTTGTATGGTAGAACAAATCTACAATTGTCTAATTTGGAAATCCTGGCCTTGTCTTCAGATACCATACTCCTCAGGTTCAACATGGTGATGGGACACCCATTCCCTTCAGGCTAAAATCCTGGTTTGGGGATATTCACCTGTCATAAATGCCAACTCTACCATCTCTGGGTTGATTTTTATTCAGTTTGCCTTTAATCAATACCACAATACCAACACTGAAGATCCCTTTAAGACTATCACTATAAATCATCTACTATGGATTCATCACAAGCCAGTTGAGAAATGATGGAAGATTTGTCTGAAGGGCACACAGTTTACTCCTCCAGACTGAGTTTTAAAACTAGGGTCCACGGATTGGAATCTAGTGAGCCCCCTGCAAAAATATGTTCACATTAAAATTTTTTCTGAGAATAAGATTTTTTTTTCATTTAATCAGGTATTTTAGTTAAGCGCATTGGGCTTGAACAATTTAGACTTTTGGGGGGACGGGGAGTGAGACAGAGTCTTGCTCTGTCACCTGGCTAGGGTACAGTAGCATCACCATAGCTCACTGCAACCTCAAACTCACTCCTGGGCTCAAGTGATCCTCCTGCCTGGGACTACAGGTGCATGCCACCACACCAGCTAATTTTTCTTTCTTTCTTTCTTTTCTTTTTT
>RJWJ010003758.1:56126-82786 GCA_004363605.1 Indri indri | reverse complement strand
CAAAAGATTTTAAAACAGGACTGATAAACATAAAAAGCTCATTCTTCACAGCACAGATGGGGATGTGAACTTCAAACCCATAGTTTTCTCTTCATTGGAGGAGCTAGAAGGAAAGAAGCCAAGCAGTATCAAAACTGAAATGTTTCAGCGGTAACAGGAACACCAGAACCCCAAATTGGCAGAACTTAAACAAAACTTGAGGTGTCAGCCCTCTCTTACTTTTAAAGAGAAAGTTCTGCTCTTGGCTGTTTTAAACAGTTAAAAGAAAAATCATTTAAATGATTATAAGGAATCCTTTTCACCTTACTATGCAAGGACAGCTTCTGAGAAATCCTTGTTTTCATAAGGCCTGTTTTTGAGAAACATCAATGCACTCAGACTCCTAAGAAAGCGCTTCTCTAACTGACAGTGCACACAAATCCACCAGGAGCTTATTAAAACGCAGATTTTATTCTGCGGCTCTGGGGTGGGTCCTGCATTTCTAATAAGCTCCAGACGATGCTGGTCTGTGGCTCACACAGCCAAGTGAAAAATTAGCTCCAGGACACAGTTCCTTCCTTTAACCTACCCAAATCGATATTAAGCCAGGGACTATGGTGACATCTGAGGACCACTACTTTTAATAATAAACAATAATTAAATAACCAATGTCATATCTGTTCTGTGTTCATTTGAAACTGTGTAAGCATAAGAGAATCTCAAAATACACTACACAGATAAATTGAATACCGTAAATCTGAACAGATTTAGGACAGATTTTATGTGTTTGAATCAAATTCAAGAGTTCAAAAGTAGCTCCTGAAGTTTTCATAGCCAGAAGCATGCACTGATGCAATGCCTCTACTGCCCACGCACAAAGGCCCAGGCAGAGCCCTCTTGCATGAGGAGTGGCATGCAGTGATTGCAAGCATTAGGCCTAACTGCTTATTCCTATCATCATCAGCTTCAGGTGTCATTTAATACATAGTCCCTGGATGATGTGCTCTGCGTTAACTATAGTCTTCTGTTATCCCCTTCATCCTCTTAGCAGCCTTATTTAGAAATGTGGTCACACAGGCTCAGAGAGGTTAGGCAACTTGTCTGAAGTCACACAGCAAGTTAGATGGTGTTTCACAGCCCAGATAGAAATCCAGGTCTTTCTAACTTTAAACTCTTATCCACCGTACTGGAAAACTATCTTGATAATGTTGCAACGCCAACATGAAAGAAAACTAAAACCTCAGGAACTAAACTCTCCATACCTTCTACTAAGCATTTCTAATTAACACAAATATTTCCCAGCAAAAAGGCAATAAAGATATCCCTTTCACAGTCAAACTTGTAACGTGGCATTGAACTGTTTGACTTTGAGATCCTCACAATCTCTCAAATGCTATGATTTGAGGTTGTTATTTAAAATGCTTTGTACATAAAGAAAGCAACATTTCTTTTATGGTGACCCCTTACTGCTTGTTTCACTGGGCAATCAGATAAAAGGTCTTTTCCTAACCTGGGCGATGAAAACGCTACTCCTTTAGGCAATAGATGGTGATTCCCTTACAACTAAATGCGGGCTAAAATCAGACAATCTGGTTTCCCTGCATTCCTTTCCTATCTTTCTGCACCTTCATTTTAGAGTGAACGTCTCATCTGCAGCAAGCTGTTACTTGTTGGGAAGAGCAGCAAACTTCAGCAGGGAAAACGCATCTAGGGAGACCAAAACAAGAGGCAAAGCGGACAGGCACACATGAAGCGTAGCAGCCCTTCATAGAAAATGAAAGAACAGAAAGAAAAAGAAAAAAGGAAGAAAAGGAAGGAAGGAAGAAAGGAAGGAAGGAAAAGGTGGGGGAAATAGTCCTTGACGCTTGCCCGGGAAGATCCGAGTGTGCTCGGTGTCCGAAGGCCACTCGGCCTGGCCTGTCTTTTGCCAGCTCTGCAGGGTCCCGGGTCGGATGGTGGGTGGACAGAAACCTGCCCCTGACCCCTATTACAGGCAGCACTTGCGGCTGAACTGAAAGTATTTCGCGGGGCCAGATGCTCAGGGCTGGAGGTGGTCACACCCGGACGAAATTATGTTCAATTCAATAGCCATTTAAGTGCAAGGGGCTGCAGAAAGAAGGCGGGCAGGGACGCTCTGGACTCACTGGTCCCCAACACAGCCTCCAGCTCCCCTGCCCTAGACCCTTATCACCCACCTCCTTTCCTGGAGCCTGTTGCGTCCAGCCTCGCAGACGTGCAGAACTGCGCCCCTAGAGACCACCCCAGGCCGAGTCGGGGAGCGGGCGCGGGCGAAGTGGGGCCCCCGGTCGCGGGGGCTGCTCCGCCAGGCTGCGGCAGGCGAGGGCTGGAGCGAGGGCGCGCGGGCGAAGCTGCCCCTGGACCTCCCGCTCGGGCTCGGCGTCCGCCCCCAGCCGCGCGCTGCGCCGGGTGCACCGTCCCCGCCCTGCGTGGCCCCCAGCGGCCCGGCTGGCCAGGGCCAGCGCACGGCGGGGCAGGCGAGGGCACGCCCAGCCCTGGGCCTGCTAGGTCTCGCTCCGGCGGAGAAGAGTCGCAGTTCGCAGCAGATTTTTTTTTTTTTAGAGATGGGGTCTGGCCCTGTCACCCAGGCTGGAGTGCAGTGGTGTCATCCAAGCTCCTGCAGCCTCGGACTGCTGCGCTCAAGCGATCCTCCCGCTTCAGTCTCCCCAGTCGCTGGGACTACAGGGACGCGTCTCCGCGGGGCGCAGATTTTTTAAGGGCAAAGGGTGGAGGAAGGGCTGCTCTGCGCCGGGATGGCCGGGAGAACCCGGGACGCACGCTCACCCACTGCGGCCTCTCTGGGGCCGCCTGCAGTTTTCCCGGTTCCGGAGGCCCGCCGGGGAGTAGCCCAGATGATTAAGGCCGCGCCACTTCCCCTGCCCTCCAGGTACACCCATCACTCACACCCCCGCGTGCGTCCAGGCCCGGAGACTCCTGCCCCCGGGCGAGAACAACTGTCTCTCTTGTAAGGAGTCCTGGAGCACCTGTGATCAGCGAGGGGGAAGAAACACAAGCGATTCATTCCTGAGTAAGAGGGTGATGTAAATCCCGGCGAAGGGTGAGGCCTCCGACAATAGAAGACTGGGGGAGGTGGGGGCGACGCAAGGCCAGGCCCCATGGCGAAGTCCGGGCCACACCTGCGGTGGCTCACCTCGGGATCACCACCCAGTTCCACCGGTCGCCTTCCTGTGGGATTTGCTATCAAAGAGAGGTGGGCCACCCAGGAAGGGTGGGTGACCTCCGGCAATTTACACAACCCTTCCAAGCCTCCTCTGATCATATAACACGCATTTGTTGAGTGCTTACTACACGCCAGGCGTGGGGCTGGGCTCTGAGGATGCAGTGGTTACTAAAACAGACATGACTTTATAATTTCCTCATCTGTGAAAAGGGTACAGGGATGGAATGCCCGCCATACCATGGAGGAATTTCATGCAGAACAATACAGGCGTTAGTGATTTGCAACAAGCACACAAAGCTTGAGATAACTTAAATTTTAATACAAAAAGTTATAAAATTTAGAAGTCGAATCTGTGTTTTTGCTTGAACGTTACCATATTCAGGAATTCTAACCTTCTGAAAGATACTTTAAATTTAAAAAGGTCAGTTGAATATTGTCAGCAAATATGGGATTTTGTAATTAAAATAATTAAAGATTTGAAATAGAATTTCCTAATTTGGTAGTTTGTCAACTATAGGAATGAGATCAATAGTCATCTGGTCCCACTTCCCTAATGTGAACACCAACTGAGCAAATATGCTCTTGTCTTGGGCAGAAGGTGTTTAAAGTTTGCTTTCCCGAGACTGCTCACCGCCACTTAGAACTTAGGCTGTGTTCAAGGTCTTCTGTGTGACCTTGAAGTATTAATGGCTCTATTTATACCAGTACGATTTTTCACTTCAGTTGAAAATATCTGCATTATGCTGAAGAATTCAGCTGGTTTTAATCTTTCTTCTTGGCCCAGGGCATTTTTTAAGCTTTTAATTGAAATTATACATATATGTATATACACAGTATATACAGACAAGAGCACAGATCATGAATACATAGCTGATGAATTTGTGTGAACTGAACACACCTGTGTATAAAGAGTGCCCAGATCAAGAAACAGGACATCATCAGTCCCCAGAAGCCCCTTGGTGCCTTCTTTTACATATTACCATCACCCCCACCACCACCACCACCAAGGTTAAACCATTGTCTTGACTTCTACTCCTTTGATGGATTTGTACTTTATATAAATAGACTTAGACCATTTGCATTATTTGTGTCTGGCCTCTTTTGTTCAACATTATGTTTGTGAGTTTCATCTATATTATGTGTCCTAGGCTTTTAATTTAATTTAATTTTTTACTTATTACCTGTTTACTGTCATTCTCATGACACAGGTCTGACCCATCCCCAAAGGTCCTGGATTAGAAGTGGATTAAAAAGTGTATTCTGGTCTTCACAATTTTAAATACAAAGAAACAATGCTTACCCTTACTTCACTTAAAAAACACAAGCAGAATCAATGCCCTGCGTCTGTTATTTAATTAATTCAGATGTATTCATCAGCAATGAATGAGTTAGCTTATTTATTCACTCAGCCACTGTATTACTATAAGCTAGACACTATATGTATTGAAATTACTCGGATTAACTAGGCACAGACTTTATCTTCAAATGGTAAATATGGTGCCAAGGAACAGAGAAGAGGGTGTCTATTTCTGCCAGGTGTTTGAGTGGTGCGGGGAGTATAAGAAAAGGCTTCATATAGGAGTGATTTTTGAGATGGAATTTGAAACACTGGATAAGAGCTTGATAGTTGTCCATAATAACCTGCAGTTTCTAGAGAACTGTTTTAAGGTATTTTTTTAGTTAGCAGATAGTTATTGTGCTTCAGGTAGCAGAAGGGTGGAGAATAAAAAGAAGCTGTATCTCCCGACCTTAAAATCTTACATGTTCATGGTGCAAATATTGAAATAATATCTGTTATTAATTACCCGTACACGAATACACTGACCTGTGAATTAGTTCCTTCAAAAAGATAAGTCATGTCTGCATTATCCAACTGGGTATGAGTAGATTGGGCTGGATGAGAGATGTGGCCATATTCCATATTCACTGAACACAAAAGGGAAATGTCCGAGTGGAAGACCTTTGAAAGTCCCAGCTATTTTAACTTTTTTTTTTTTTTTTTGAGACAAGGGTCTCACTCTGTCACCCAGGCTAGAGTGCAGTGGCATCATCATAGCTCCCTGCAATCTCAAACTCCTGGGCTCAAGTGATCCTCCTGCCTCAGCCTCCTGAGTAGCTGGGACTACAGGTACATGCCACCACACCTGGGTAAAGTTTTCTGTTTTTTTGTAGAGACGGAGTCTTGCTCTTGTTCAGGCTGGTCTCTAACTCCTGGCCTCAAGCGATGCTCCTGCCTCTGCCTTCCAGAGTGCTAGGATTACAGGCATGAGCCACCGCATGCCTAGCTTTCACTTTTTAAACACAAGTGACTTTCTTCCTCCAGCACTTTCCCATTTCCACTATATGAACCTTCAAAGTTTAAAAAATTTTCTGTAATTAATTTAGGTAGAATGAGAAAGCTTGAAGGAGAAAAGAGGTGGAATTTTTTTTTTTAGTCGATGGTTTTATTTGACAAAACAAATAGGGTGTTACCCAATATCAATTTCTTTATTAAGTCTTCAGCTTATAAACCTAAAAATATGGCAACTAAGAAGTGACGATGGACACCTAAAATGTATTTTTTATTTGCATTGAGTCCTTGGGATACACAAAATGGGAGCTGTGTTCATGTGCGTGGAGAACGTGTTTCGCTCAGTGCAAAGAAGCAGAATGTGCCTATTACAGCTGCACTCTCCTTTCCAGCTGGATGGATAACAAGCACTTTCTATGCCCAGGCAAGTTCTGAAATTTCCTCCTTGCCAGGGTGGAGAGGGCATGTCCCGCTGTATCTACAGAGCTGAATGAAGAAGGATGAGGAAGAGCAAAGAACAGTAAAAAGGCCTTCCATGGGGCCACTCTGGAGCCCACCTTTGAGAACGGAAGGAGCGAGAAACATGGTGCCTCCTTTCCTCCTACTCTCTCTTCCCCCTTCCCTCTTTCTCCATCCTCACATTGCATCCATCTCAACCAAAGGGCACAAGGAAGCATACAGTGATAATTAAATCTTCTTCCCACCCCTGATTACTGAGTTCCCTTCCCCAGAGATAATAGTTCCTCATTTCCTGCAGAACCTTCCAGAGATAGTCGATGCATGTAGACTGTTTCTACTTCTTATGCAAGTGAGAGTATTCTATGCATATCGTTCTGCATCTTGTTTTTCTTACTTTAAAATACTTTGGCGACTGTTGTGGACATCAGTCATATTCATGGCTGTCCACCATCCTTAGAAAGTCTTTTTTAATATTTCTGGAAATCTCTGTTTTATCCCAGAACTCGACTTCCCAACCTCCCTTGAAGCTGGGCCACAGGCCTATGACCAAGACTCTGTCCAGATACACTCAGGCATGACTTTCATTTGGAAATGAGTGAGGTGCAGAGACAGGATGTACCTGGAGTGTCCATCTTCCCTGACGTGGGTGGTGGCAGGGGTGACGATGGTGGTGGTAGTAGGTGGCGATGGTTTCCTGGAGGCTGCAAGGTTAACATTCTGATGTAGAAGTGATGTCAGTGCTGGCTGGTGGCAGTAGCAAGCGCAGTCGGGTTCGGATGCAGTAATGGTGATTCCCTCATCGTGTTAGTTCCACAGCATCACTTCTGACACTGTTCTTGGTGCTTAGCTCCAAGTCTCTTTCTCTTTCTTGTGCAAAGATTCTGTCATTATTATTGTTTGCTTCATTACTTTTTCTGCTTAAGCTAGCCATAGTGGATTCTGTTATTTGGACCTGAAAACCCCGACTGACACAGAATTGGGTACCTGGAAGTAGGGTGCTGCAAGTGACAACACTACCGGTGGAATTGGCTGAATGCCGTGTGCAGGGCTTTGGACAAGGAGGTGACAAACACTGCAGGTGGGAAAGCTGGTGACTCCTGTCCTGCAGTGGCAAAATGTTGGCTCCAGCTACCATGTGCAATACTTTAAGACACAGATTGCACTCTGGATGAGGCTGTAGTATTAGGGGAAATAGTAGGGAATATTTAGAATGTTGGTTTATATCGATGCCCTCTTGCTCTTTTAGCAGCCTTGACAGAGTGGCTGTGCCCAGGCCAGAGGTAACCAGCTGAGAAGAGAGATGGAAGAAATATTGCTTGGCCAGGGGAGGCTCTCTCTGCCGCAGCCGGAGGTCCAGGTTGACTGAGAGTCTCCTAATTTGGGCAGAAAAAATAAACTACCACCTTATTCAAACTAAAACTAGTATAGCAGCTATTGAAGGGAAAGGAACAGTAGAACTCTTATCATAGCACTACTACGGGAGTAATGGAAAGCACCCTTGCATGTACGCATGTGTTCAAAACACTATATAATTTATATTAATAAATTATTATAATTATTATGCATGTCTGCTGGTGTCTCTATTTCTGACTGCCAGGTTTACAATATGGATACAGTTGCCAGCATTGTTGATTTGAGGGGGAGGCTCAGGTTTGTTCTTGTGGCCCAGGAGAGTTTAATATGCTTTAAAGGAAGGCCTTGAATACACATTCCCACCCTTTGCTATGGGACTTTGCAGTTCCTCCCACTAGAGGTGTACTTCCCTGCATCTTGATTTTAGGCTTGGTCATGTCATTTGCTTTGGCCAATGAACAGGTGTGATACAAGCAGAGGCTTGAAGGGGACCTGTGTGGTGGTTATTTGCTCTCTGATACTGAGCCATTCACCACGAGGACAGCATGCCCTGCCTTGAAGAGATGGTTGACTCTAGAGCTGGGGCAGAAAAATTCAAGATGAACCCGGAAAGGCCTGTGATGCCAGACAATGAAGAAGTCCTTGAGAACCAACGGGGCAAAAGGACACAGGAGGCATCGGAAGGAGCTTATGAGGGCCAGTCTGGAATGATGGGAGTAACAGAATAAATAGTGGCAATAATGGATTATAGCCCATAGAATAAAATTGATCATAGGTAAACTCTATTTTTTTTTTTTTTTTTTTAGAGACAGAGTTTTGCTCTGTTGCCTGGACTGGAGCTCAGTGGTGGGATCATAGCTCACTGCAGCCTTAAACTCTTGGGGCTCAAAGGACCCCCCTGCCTCAGCCTCATGAGTAGCTGGCAATATAGGTGTGTGCCACCATGCCTGGGTAATTTTTTTTTTAATTTTTTTATTTTTTAGAGGTAGAGTCTTGCTATGTTGCCCAGGCTGATCTAGAATCCCTGGCATCAAGGGATCCTTCAATCTCTGCCTCCCAAAGGGCTGGGATTACAGGAGTGAGCTATCATGCCTGGCCCCTATTTTTACAGTTCTTCCAAGGTTTAGAATTGTCAAGTAATTGGCCTGAGGCCATCCCACTATTAGGTGCCCGAGTTGGGATTCAAACCCTGTCCTAGTGCCTCCCGAGCCAGAGCTTCTTGCACTGCACTGGCCCACAGCCTCCAGCCTCTGGTCATCTCTGTGCAAGAGCAAAAACAAGAAGACAGAGTGTTGCCTTGCTCCACCTCAGCTGGGCAAAAGCACATTAGAGGAGACTCATTTATTTTTTACAAAAGAGCCATGAACATTGATTTTGGAGTTTCAAATACATTTTAGCTTGTAGGTGAATTCACAAATATGAAATTTGTGAGTAATGAGCATGGACTACATAGAGATATGGATTTAACATCGAGAAGAAAAAGCTAAAGAATTCGAAATGGTTGCTTGGGGCCCAGGTGTGGTGGCTCACACCTGTAATCCTAGCACTCTGGGAGGCCAAAGTGGGAGGATTGCTTGAGGCCAGCAGTTCAAGACCAGCCTGAGCATAGTGAGACCCCGATACTACTAAAAAAAAAAAAAGAAAGAAAAAAAGAAAAAATTAGCTGGGCACAGTGGTTCGCCTCTATAGTCCCAGCTACTTGGGAGGCTGAGGCAGGAGGATCGCTTGAGCCCAGGAGTTCGAGGTTGCTGTGAGCTATGATGATGCCACTGCTCTCTACCCAAGGCAACAGAGTGAGACTGTCTCAACAACAACAACAACAAAAGAAATGGTTGCTTGGGGAACAGGAGGCTGGATGGGAAGGAGAAGGGTATGGTACTATGGCTTTAAATCAAGTACAAGTTGTAATTTGTCAAAAAATTAAAATGAACAATTTTTCAAAACTATTTTATATCACTCCCTCTCCCTCATGCCCCTGGGCTGGTGAAACCTAATCTGTCATTATTGGGTCTGGCTTTCCCGACCCCCAACATCTCCTGAAGATCCAAACTTTATTTTAGAGAAGTCAGAGCTTTCTGAAAGGGCTCTCTGGCTCTAGCTGCCATGGTCTGTGAAAGTCCGTCTTCCCCAAGCACTTACTTGAAGGAAGCGTCTTTTTCCTTCTGAGCCCAGTTTGGGTCTGGCTCTTGCCCTGTGGCTCCTAAGGCCACAGTGAGCACCTCCATGGCATCTTTGTTCTGGAAAGGGGATGGTATCTGGGGTAGGGTAGGGGCGGGGAAGGGGGCAACCACAACTGCACAGTAAGAATTCCAGGTGGCACCGTTGCTTCCAATTCTTGACCGCTGGGGCGTGAGCCCAAGCCTACCATTTCCTGGGTTCACCCAGGCAGTCTTTAGCAGTTACCATTTGTGAGCACTTTCTATGTCCTAGGCACAGTGCCTAGTTCTCTGCATGCATTATCTCATTTAATCTTCATAACCTAGGAGAACATCATTTCACAGATGAGGAAACTGAAGCTTAGGGAGCTTAAGCAATTTGCCCAAGGTCACCCAGCTACGAAATGGTATATTTAGGATCTGAACTTACCCATATTTAACTTCCCAACCAATGCTCTCAACAGCTCACAAGACTGTCCACACACACATGCAATGTCCTTTTTGCAAATTTACAATTCTATCTAGTTTCGATAGGCTGAGTTTCTGGCAGCCTCTGAAACTTTATTGCCATTGTGAGGGCTCTATCCCTGCCAGGAAGCTTTACTCAGCATGCGCTTAGGGCAGGGTACTCCCTGTTGCCTCCCTGCCTTTGTTGAGACTGTTCCTTCCATCTGGACTGCCCTCCACCCTCCTTTTGCCATGTATAATTCCTGCCCAACCTTTAAGAGCTAACAAGCAGGTGGTGAGACTGTGGCAACAACTGAAGGAAGAAGAAATTTTAACTTTGAATGGAGATTGACATTTTAATTATTACATTGAACTGGACTATCTTATTACCATTACTGAGATTTTTTTTTAAATGACCAGCAGCATCTGGAGCACTTTTCATGATCTAAGAGGGCCCAGATGTCTCATGAAACTGCCCTGGTTTTCATGGAAGGAGAGGAAAATAAATACCCTTCCTCCTGTCTCAAACAGCAGAAGGGGAAACAAGGAAAACAGTTTTTTGTTTGTTTTTTTTAATTGTACTGCATGAGTCCAGCTTGGCCAACATACTGGTGATAAACATAACACTTTTATAATTCTTCTACAATACTTCCATACTTTCTATAATACTTGCTGTGATCATGGAGCTTTGTCTCGTTTGGATATACATACTTTATTTTAATACATTGAATCTACTGTTTTGAATTATCTTCATTTTTTCTCCCTTGATATAAGGCTATGCAAAAAAATCTTTGTGCATGTGCTTAATTTCTTCCTTAAGACAAATTCCTACAAGTGGGATCGCTTGATCAAAGATTATGTGTAGTTAAAGGGTTTGGGTATGATTGCCAAATTTCTTGCCAAGGAGATTAATATTCTCTCCAGCAATATGTCAGAGCTTCTCTAACATTATTATTTATTGTTATCAGGCACTGTGTTGTATTAAACATTTGGACCGAGTTAAGTGCTCTACCAGGCCCTTGGGATATTGCTTTTGACGCATAGGTGAAGTTGGGTGGGACATATAACAAACAACTGAAAATAAAATAGATCATGTATATGCTTATTGCTTTATGGTTTATAAAACATTTTCATGTACCTTAGTTCAAGGCTTTTCAAACTATAGCATGCATAGGAAGCACTGGGGGACGTTGTTAAAATTCAGCGGGTCTGATTCTGATTCAGTGGGTCTGGGTTGGGGCTTGAGACTCCGCATTCTAGCATATTCCCTGGTGTTGCAGGTGCTGCTGGTCCTCAGACTGCCTTTTGAATAACTAGGCTTAGTTCACCTTAATTCCTGTAATAACTTAACCAAGTAGGTTTTATTATCCCTATTTTAATGATGAGGGACTTCAAACTTAGCAGTGCGGAGCTTGTCTGTAGTGCTAACAGTGCAGTTGAATTGGAGCTTGTGATTTCATTCATTTGGTTCCTTCACTGATTTATTACTTCAGACACTGTGGATACAGAGGGGAATGAAATCAAGTCCTTACCTTTGTGGATCTTGCCTTCTAGTGGAGAAAACCAACAATAGGGGAGTAAATAAATAAATACAAATAAAACATAATTTCAGGTAATAGAAATGTTTAAAGGAAAAATAAGCCAGGGCAAGGGGTTGAATATAAACTGAAGGGGTTGGGCAAGAGCAGTGCCTCATGCCTGTAATCCCAACACTTTGGGAGGCCAAGGTGGGAAGATTGCCTGAGGCCAGGAGTTCAAGACCAGTCTGGGAAGCACAGTGAGACCCCACTCTACAAAATATGAAAAAATTAGCTGTTATGGTGGTGCATACCTGTAGTTCCAGCCACTTGGGAGGCTGAGGCAGGAGGATTGCTTGAGCCCAGGAGTTGGAAGTTGCAGTGAGCTTTGATTGTGCCATTGCACTCCAGCCTGGGCAACAGGGTGAGAACTTGTTTCTAACAAATAGATAAATAAATAAATAAGATAACTAAACCGAAGGGGTCTTCTGAATCTCAAGTTTATGGCTTGATCCTCCTCAAAGGTATATAGCCATCACTCTTGCACAGCACTTTGTAGGCCGGGTTTTGCTGTCAAATCCCTTTCCCCCTATTTAATTCTTACAATCACCCTGTGATAAATTTAGGGCAAGGATTCAACATAGTCCAACAGGTGAACCATGAAAGCTTCTTGAACTAAAATACAGAGGGAAAGAGGCACCCTCATTAAACAAAAGGTAACTGGGAAAGGCCTTTGGTTTTTATCTAAATTGACAAAGGAACCCCTTTGGCCTCTTCTTGCCAAGCTCACCCTCAAGGTTGATGGGGAAAGGGGATGGGAGAGATGACTGGTGGTGATGGGGGGATGTGTCCAGCAACACACTCGACCCCTTTGTCTTGGAAGCTTGGGTCTAACTGTTGGGATCCTTGGGTTGTTGGCAACATAGACAGGGTTGGTTTATGTTGCCTACTCTGTCTTAAAAGGGTACAAAAAAAAATTAAAAGGAGTTTATGGTAAGGATGTGGGGATACAGTTCACAAAATCAAGGACAATCTCCTGAGTGGACTTCGGAGCGCAGGAGCCAAGGCAAACTGGGAATCCAGGGAGTCCCCCGGGGATCCCCTCTTGGGATGAATGGGCTCCACCTGGTTTCAAGCTTCATGTCTGTTGTAGGTTGAATCGTGTCCCATGAAAAGATATGTTGAAGTCCTAACTCCTGGTATCTGACCTTAACAAATGTGAACTCTGGCTTTGAGAAGGTCACCTTGGTCCATTTCTGGGTGAGGTGATTACTGGGACCCTGACAGCCCTCAGGTAGCAGCAGGGAGGGAGGGAAAAGAATCTGCTAGCTATCAAGTCTTTGGAAGGCTCTTAATTAAGTTCCCAGACATGTAAAAACAAGTCATCCATTGCTCATTACCCAGAAATGATAACCTTGTTAATATTTTGGTATACATTTTTTTCAGTCATTTTTTCCTCTGTATCTGTAGGCAAATTATATATGTCCTGAGGAGTAGAACACAAATGTGTGTGCCTCTGAGCCCAACAGATGGCCAAGGGACCTCACTTTCCCTCAAACACTGTCCGTATCCCTTCCTCCTCTTCTCGCTTTCTCTCGCTGCCCTTGCGCATCGTAAGGCACATTGGATTTCTCGGAGGAAGGAAAGAGGAAGGATGAAAGAGAAAGAGAACGTGGAAGCAGTTTGTGGAGAACTGAACCACCCTACCCTAGGTCTTCAATATCGCAACCTACTTCAGCGCACACGTTTTTCTTCGTTCCCATGGACAAATGTCGCTTGCCTAGTTTTGGTCATTTTATATCTGCACAAAATCTCAAATCAGTCCATCTTAGAAAGAGAAAAACACCCAGAATCATTTTCTTTACCTACTTTGTATCTGGGACCTGGCTGAGGTGCATGTGCATGAGGTCACTCAGGTGTGGGATGGAGCCCGAGGAGAGAACACGGGTGGGCTGCCAGCCAGGGCCTGAGGTGATGTTTATCTGTAACGGGTGCTCAGTAAATATTTAATGGACACGGCTGTCTGTGCAGCTCTCTGCAGAAAAGCACTTGAGGTGCTTTACCAACGATGACCACTAGATGTCACTGTTGTCATGTCTGCAAATCCTATATCCTCCTAGCCTCCCAACCCTCCCCCACCTTGGTTTGATTTCATTAGATTTAGAACACAAATATATCCATTTTTAAGGTAGAGGGCAATTTTTCCTTCATAAATTCTTGGAATCCTTATTTTATTTCCCTGTTGTCACTGACTTCCAATTACTTTTGTTGTTTTTCTTGCCCAATTGGACATGTGAAGGTCTCTGTACACAATAGGTGCTTAATAAAATGTGAACCGAATTGAAAAGGGGAGTTTCTAGGGATTTGAGGAGGACTGTGTCCTTCTATGTTAACTTGCTGCAGTATTATTTATTTTTAAAAAATTAAGCAAATGTCTTGATCACATCAGGGCTCTTAACCAAGTCTTTTTTCTTTCTTTTCTTGTCCCTAAGATTACGAACGGTACGTTTTTAAAGGGTTTTTTTTTCTATGTATCTCTGATATTTTACCCGTATCAGGGCTTTCTGAAACAGCAACAAAAACAATTAGATGTGGCAGAGAGGACAAACACCTCTGGGGGGATTTGGATTTGAATCTTGCCTCTGTTACTACTCATGACAGATGGCACCTAATCAAGTTACTTCTTCTTCATCTCAGTTTCCTCATCTGTAAAATGGGAATGATGACACATGGTGGGAATGTTGTGAAGACTAAACAATTTAATGTATATAAAGAACCTTGGACAATTTTTGACACATTAGCCAATTGCGGGTAGCAATGGTCGTTGTGAAACTCAGGGTTTTGTGAGGTAACCTGACCCAGAACAAGGTATTAACACTTCCTATACAATGTGGTAAGGGCAGGGCCCCCATCTGGGCCTGGGGATAATTAATAAGGCCTCTTGCAGAGGGCACATGAGCTCAGTCTTGAAGAATGGATGAGACTGGAGGAAGGGACCCATGTGACAGGAAGAAGGTGTCCAGGAAGAGGGAGCTGCATGGCAAAGGTGTGATGGTGTGAAACTTCGGGTAGCTTCGGGGAATGGCGAACAGCTCAGTGGTGTGAGGCTGTGATTTTCCTCTAATTTGGCTGAGGTCTCTCTCTGGAGAGTGGCTATAAACTCTAGCCCTGCCCTGGAGGGGCTCCGGGGAGGTGGTCTTGGATGTTTGCCGTGTGCCTTCATAGGACACTTCTGTATCCTGGTGGGCGGCCTAATGCTTAAGTACCCATCCATGCCCAGGTGTCCCTCTTGCAGGAAACTTGTTTATACTGGCAGATACTTTGTGGCTCCTGTCTCACCTGTGTCTAGTTTATTCCTACCAAGATAACCACTCTCTAGCAGAGCTGTAACGGGGAGGAGAGTTAGGTCTGGGTGTGTCGATCAGGTGAGGCACAGGGAAGGCAGCACAGCAAAACACATGAAGTGATGCAAGCAGCTTTATTACTCACAGATCCCGGAGAGAAGAGGGCAGCACACCTCGCAGGGCCAGCAGGAAGTAGGGGAGCCGCTGGAGATGCGCATGCTCACCAGAGTGGGGAGCAACAGAGAGGGAGGGGGGACCTGAGGGCCGAAGCCTTTACTGGGATCCAGGGCAGGTTTTCTATGGGGAGTTCTCATGGGTGGGTTTGGAACGAACAGGTGCGAGTTCCATGGGGTTACCCTGTGACTGAGAGGAGGTCACGGTGGTCATCTGCACAGTCCATGTGGGGTATGGCGGTCTTTGGGGGGAGTCAAGTAGGTTGTATCCGGCTGTCTCCTAGGAAGGTGGTCACCAGGAGGCGGTCGCGTAAGGCAGATATCTGGATCGACCATGTTGAGGAGCTGAGAACTGAGGTGGAGAACTGGAAACTGTGTCAAAGGTGACAGCCCTGCTTCTGGGATGAGAAAGTCCAGCTTATACTCAAAATGGACGCCAAGGCAACACACGATGGTCAGAACTCTCTGCAGACGTGGTGAGTGGCCAGGGGCTGGTCAGGGGAGGCCCACAGGCTGGTCTTTACCCGCTGCTGTGGGCGATAGGTAGCCACCCATCGCAGGGGAGTGAGTCGGGTCAGATTAGGTTCTCACAGGAATGGATTTGATGGGGAAGCAAGTCAGAGCTTGGCCCTCTGGTGTGGAGGTTTTTGTGCTACAACAGGTGAAAAATGATGAGGGGCTGAGTACTGGTGAGAGGAGATGTATTTAGTGAGTGAAATTAGCCAGACCTGGTGGAATGCAGGAAGCAGAGGAGAGGGAGGCTATGTTAGTTTGCTAGGGTTGCCATAACAAAGTACCACAAACTCGGTGGCTTCAAACAACAGAAATTTATTGTCTCACAGTTCTGGAAGCCAGAGGTCTGAAATCAAGGTGTCAGGGGGCCACGCTCCCTCCCGAAGGCTCCGGGAAAGAATTCCTATTTGACTTTTCTGGCTTCAGGTGGCCTCTGTGATCCTTGGCTTGGAGCATCATAACTCCAACCTCTGCCTCCGTTTTCACGTGGCTTCTTCACTATGTCTCTGTGTCCTTTCTTCTTCTTATAATTATCCTAGTTACGGGATCTAGGGCCCACCCCGAATCCAGGATGATTTCATCTCGAGATCTTAGCTAATTACATATGCAAAGACCTTATTTCCAAATAAGGTCATTTGGAAATAAGGGTGGAAATAAATATGTTTTTTGGGTGGGGGGGGGGGCACTCTTCAACCCACTACAGAAGTATTTAGGATGATCGTCTATAAGAAGTCAAAAAAGAAGATTGTAACAGAATCAGCCATAAGGTTCGAGTGAAGAGTGAATGATGTGGAGACAGAAGCTTACGTGGCAGTGACTGCACACCTGTTTCCTAAACCAACCTCTTTCCTAGGCACACAGCTAGACTACATCTCCCAGCCTCCCTTGCAGTTGGGTGTGGCCATGTGACTGCATTTCTGCCAATGGAAGGGGATAGAAGTATGTGAGCCACTTCCATGCCTGTAGCACCTCCCGAGTATCACCTGCTCTTTTCCCTTGTAACATGCTGGAATGGAGAACATCACAAAGTACTTTTAGAGGCATGATGTTGAAGGTGGCAGAGAGTGAAGGAGCCTGACCCCTCCACTCCCACCCCTGAATCATGGTTTGGGGGTGACACCTATCAATGGGGAAGATTTGTCTTGAAATTTATATGAATGACAAACTTATATCGTGTTAAGGCACTGCTATTTGGAGGCTACGTGTCATGGCCATTAGCTTACTCTGACAAACGCAGCCTCTACAGATTGATGATATGGCGAGGAAGAGGCTCACACACAAGTGGATTTTAGGTCTTAAATTTCTGACCTAAATTTGCAAAACCCTAGGAGACAACTTCGCCCTGTCTACTGTGAGAGTCCATAAGGCAGGTTTCAGTAGCTGCTGTATAACAGATCACAGCAGGACTAATCTAAACCATTTCAACGGCGTAGAAGTAGAGAAAAATGAAATGCAGAGACTTTATGTTGAAGCCTAATATAGTTCATCAAACAAGGGTGAGACTTTAATTATGTTTTCTTCCTTGGAAAGAAATTAAGTTATAGAAAGAACCCTACTTTCTCACAATAGCATAAATAAACTTGAGACAGACCACATAAAGAGACAAACAAAAGATTTTTATCAGACCAAAAGTGCCATCTTAATGCTTAATTTCGCATTAAAAGCAGAGAGAGAAGTCTTATCGAGTTTTCATGTGAAATCTTTTAAGAAAGCTTACTTGATTATTTTCTATTTTAATTTTTCTTTCTAAGGGTAAGGAGACATTTCATTTGTATTTAGAAATGTCTTAGATTAACTTAACATTTGATGTCCTAGTTTTAATCTCCCCTTCTTTTACATAAAAATAATTTTTTTCCTATCACACTTTATCAATCCTATGTCCTTCCTGTGTGATGAGGAAGCTCGCTGAAACCTGTCACTTCCTGTTTACAGACTTTTCAAAGCAGGAAACAAATTCCTTGGCAAAACACACCATGAAACCTACAAAGAATACACATTAACTTTTTATTTTATGTAATGGATCTTTCAGAATAACATATCTAAAAATCTGTGAATGGCGTGAAATTATTATAGGACAAAACTCTTTTTAAAAAATTGCTGTTTATAAGCTGCCCTACATTATCAAAATCTTTCCCATGCGATTCAAAGTTTTAGTCTCTAATCTTATTGTATAATTTTCTATTTCCCTTCTGAAAATTAATCTCGCTAAGAAGGATTTCGACTAAGCATTCCCTTGAAAAATACTTGGGCAAAATGTTTATTTCTTTTCTAACATTCTAAATTGTAATAATTTACAGTAATATGCTACAGGAAAATCCTGGAAAACGAAATAATCGGGGAAAGTGGTGTTCCTGGTCATTTTCTGATGAACCGAAGTTTAACCAGCAAACTCTTCTTTCCAGGGCAATCTGTGTGCCTATTATGCCGTTCATTTTTTTTGAAAAATATCTCTAAATAAGGATTATAGATAATTTATCCACAGGGGTATAATACATGATCTTTATGAAGACAAACTGAGATGAGGTATATAAGGTGATTAGCACAGTTTTTAATTATACAGAAGGTGGCTCAAATATTGTGTCTTTTGAATTTGTTGTTTGGTTTTTAAAATCATGGCTGTTATCCTGACTTTGGTCGGGGTGGTCCCTTACTTACGTCATTCACCGTATTTGTGGATGGTGAGTTAGTGTCCAAATAGAGAGTAATTTCAGTTCATGGCATCATTCCAAAAACACTCACTGATCTATAGAGTTTGACACTGTAGATCAATAAGCGATCCTCTCTTAGGAAGATCCTGAACACATCAACACATCCCTGTAGGTTCCCAGGGTCTCCGTGTACCCAGCCTTCCCCACACAGCTATTGTATGGAGATGTGCAACTGTGAACAAGGAAGGAATTTGGCCATAGAAGCGATGTCTGAAGTGGTGGTTAGGTGTAAGTGAAAGATAGTGCTTCAGGCTCAGCTTCTAGTGAAGTGGATCTTCCACTAAAGAGGCTTTTGTAGAACAGCCCGGAAACCTATGGGCTGAACTTGTGGAACTGGATCTACTCCTAAATCAAGGATGCCACTATTTGACTAGGAAACCCTGACAGCTCTGCCTTCAAAACAGGTGCAGAATCCGCTACCTCACACCGTCTCCATTGCTCCCACCCTGGTCTGAGCCACATGGTCTCTTACCGGTAATATTTCTATAGACTCCTCGTTGGCCTATTTCTCTGTTTCCATCTTTGTCCCCTGCAGGGTGTCCTTTACACTGCAGCTAGAGGGATCTTCTTAAAACATAAGATCATGTCACCATTCTTCTTGAAACTCCACGTTAGCTTCCCATCTCAGGAGAAAAACCCACAGCCAGACAGTGGTGTATAAGGTCCCATGGTAGCTACTGTTCACCCTCTTCACCTCTGATCTTATCTATCTCCGTTCCCACCTTACTCACTTTGGCTGCATGCTCCTCCTTGCTCATCAAATATCCCAGGCACTTGCTGCCCCAGGGCCTTTGCATTTGCTGTTCCTTCTGCCTGGAACGCTTTTGTACCAGATATGCAGGTCTCAAGTGTTACTGAGTCAGAATGGCATTCTTTGAATACTTTGTATAAAATAGCATCTCTCCCTCCTACCACATAATACTCCCTATCCCCCATATTTTAATTTATTATAGTCATAGGACTTATCTGGCACATTATGTCATCTGATATACTACACATTTACTTGTTTATTGTCTGTCTGCTCCCACTACAATGTAAGCTACAAGGGGTCATGGGCTTTATGTCTCTTTTTCACTGTTGTATCTCTAGGGCCCCAAATAGTGACAAGCACAGAACAGCTCTCAATAAATATTTGTTGAATTAATGAAGGAATTAATGAGAACCAGCACTGCATTCTAATCTGTATTAGTTCCTACTGCTGTTATAACAAATTACCAACAAAATTTCCCTGTAAGCATTGGGTTAGTGCATCCCACAAAGTTTAGTAAGTTGTGGTTTCATTTTCATTCAATTAATAATATTTTAAATATTTCTTTTTAGAATTCTTTTTTGACCCATGACCAATTTAAGTATGTATTGCATAATTTTCAAACATTTGAGGACTTTCCATCTATGTTTCTGTAATTGATTTCTAGTTTAATTCCATTGTGCTAGGACAATATACTTTGTATGACTTGCATTCTTTTGCCTTTGTTGAGGTGTATTTTATGGCCTAGAATGTTCCATGTGAGCTTGAGAAGAATGTGTGTTTTGCTGTTGTTGGATGGAGTAGTCTATAATATCAATTAGATCAAGTTGATTGATAGTAATGTTTAGGTCATCTATATTCTTATTGATTTTCTGCCTGCTTGATCTATCAATTGTTGACAGAGGTATGTTGAATTTTCCAACTATAATACTGGATTTGTGTATTTCTCCTTGCAGTACTAGCAGTTTTTGCCTCATGTATTTTGATGAACTATCATTAAGTGCATGCACATTTGGAATTGTTATATCTTCTTGGAAAATTGACCTCTTTATCATTGTGTAATAGCCTTCTTTATCCCTAGTAATCTCCCTTGTACCAAAGTCCGCATTGTCTGAAATCAATAAAGCAACTCAGCATTCTTTTGATTAGTGATAGGATGGTATATCTTTCTCTATTTGTTTACTTTTAATCTGAGTCTTGATATTTAAAGTGGGTTTCTTGTAGAAAACATACATTTGGGTTGTGTTTTTGTTTCTATTCTGACCATTTCTGTCTTCTTATTGGTTCCTTAAACTATTCACATTTAAAGTGATTCTTGATATAGTTGGATTAATATCCATAATCTTTGTAACTTTTTTCTATTACATGCATCTGTTTTTTGTTTCTTTTGTCCCTATTTTTCTGCCTTCTCAGGTTTTAGTGGAGCATTTTATATGATACCACTTTATCTCCTACCTTAGCAGATAATTTATACCTCTTTTTTTTTTTTTTTTTTTTTTTTTTTTTTTTTTTTTTTTTTTTTTTTTGAGACAGAGTCTCACTCTCTTGCCTGGGGCGAGTGCCGTGGCATCAGCCTAGCTCACAGCAACCTCAGACTCCTGGGCTCCAGCAATCCTACTGTCTCAGCTTCCCAAGTAGCTGGGACTACAGGCATGCGCCACCATGCCCGGCTAATTTTTTCTATATATATTTTTAGCTGTCCAATTAATTTCTTTGTATTTTTGGTACAGACGGGGTCTCGCTCTTGCTCAGGCTGGTCTCGAACTCCTGAGCTCAGGACAATCCGCCCGCCTCAGCCTCCCAGAGTACTAGGATTACAGGTGTGAGCCACCGCGCCCGGCCAATTTATACTTCTTTTAAAACTTTTTTGATGGTGACACTGTAGTTTACAATATGCAGTTTTAAATTGTCCAAGTACGTCTTCAAATGACTCTATACTGCTTCACATGTACGCAGGTACCTTATAACAGAGTGTCCCCAGTTCCTTTCCTCCATTCTTGGTGACATTGCTGCCATTCATCTCACTTATGCATATGCTATAATCACGTAATAAATTGTTACTAGTATTTGCCTTAAATAAAGTGATGCAGTTATATATTAGATTAATTAAGAATGAAAAAAGTAAAACATTTTATTTTACTTTATTTATTCCTTCTCCAGTGCTCTTCCTTTTTATACAGGTTCAAGTTGTTGACTTATGTAATTTTTCCAATTTCTTTTAACATTTCTTGGAGGGCAGGTCCACTGACAATAAATTCCCTCAGGATTTTTTTTTTTTTGGTCTGAGAAAGCCTTCCTTTCTTTTTACTTTGGAAGGATAATTTCACTGGATATAGAATTCCAGACTGGAGATTTTTTTTTTTTCAAAATTTTAAAGATTATATTATACTCTTTTCTTGATTAAATGATTTCTAGTGAGAAGTTCATGATAATTCTCATCCATATTTCTCTATCCATTAGGTTTTTCTTTTTTCTTTCTGTCTTCTTCCAAAATTTTCTCTGTCTTTGGTTTTTTGCAGTTTGAATATTATACACATATAAAATATACATCATTTAATTATTTAATAACATCAAATAATATTAAATATTTATTTTATTTAATACTAAATATTACTTAAATAATACTATTAAATACTATTATTGGCCAGGCGCAGTGGCTCATGCCTGTAATCCTAGCACTCTAGGAGGCCGAGGTGGGTGGATCGCTCAAGGTCAGGAGTTCGAGACCAGCCTGAGCAAGAGTGAGACCCTGTCTCTACTAAAAAAATAGAAAGAAATGATCTGGACAACTAAAAAAATACATATATATATAAAAATTAGCTGGGCATGGTGGCGCATACCTGTAGTCCCAGCTACTCAGGAGGCTGAGGCAGAAGGATTGCTTGAGACCAGGAGTTTGAGGTTGCTGTGAGCTAGGCTGACGCCATGGCACTCTAGCCCGGGCAACAGGGCAAGACTCTGTCTCAAAAAAAAAATAAAAAAAATAAAAAAAAATAAAAAAAATAAATAAATACTATTATTATTTAATTATTTAATTATATACTCTTTAGTTAATATTTAATAATATACAGTTTACAGATGTTCCCTGACTTATGATGGTTTGACTTAGAATTTTTTTGACTTTAAAATGGTGGGAGAGTGCTATGCATTCATTAGAAAAAGTACTTTAAGTAGCCACAGAGCCATGCTGTTTTTCACTTTCAGTATAATATTCAGTAAATTACATGAGATATTCAACACTGTATTATAAAATATGCTTTGTGTTAGATGATTTTGCCCAACTGTAGGCTAATGTAAGTGTTCTGAGCACGTTTAAGGTGGGCTAGGCTAAGCTATGATGTTTGGTAGGTTAGGTGTACTAAATGCATTTTTGACTTACAATATTTTCAACTTATGATGGGTTTATTGGCACAAAACCCTATAGTAAGTTAAGGAGCACCTGTGTGGGTATGTGTGTGTATGTATGTATGTGTGCATATATATGTGTGTGTACACATATATGTATATATGTAATTTATCCTATGTGGTATTCTCTGAGCTTCTTAGATTTGTGGTTTGGTGTCTGACATTAATTTTGGAAAGTTCTTAGCAATTATTAGAGTTTCTCCTACTCAATTCTTTTTTTCCTTCTGGTATTCCAATTGCATATATATTATACTTTTTGAAATTACCTCATAGTCCTTGGATATTCTGTTCTTTTATTTTTATTATTATTATTATTAATTTTTTTCTCTCTGTACTTCCGTTTGAGAAGTTTCTATTGACCTCTCTTCTAGTTCACTGATTTTTTCTTTGGCCTTGTCGAATCTGCTGATGATACCATCAAAGGCATTCTTCATTTCTGTTACTATGTTTTTGATTTTTTAGCCTTTCCGTTTGACTTTTACTTAAGAGCTTCCATTATCCATCTTGCATGTTATTTGCCTCTTCCGTTAGAGTCCTTAACATACTAATCATAGTTATTTAAAATGTCCTGCCCGATAATTCCAATATCTGTGTTTTACCTGAGTGTCATTCTCATGATGGCTTTGTCTCTTTAGACTGTGTTTTTCCTTGCCTTTTGCATGCATTGTAAGTTTTTGTTGAAAGCTGGACATGTTGTACTTGGTAACAGGAACTGAACTAAATAGCCTTTACTGTGAGGTTATATGTTCAACTGGCTAGCAGCTGAGCTGTGTTTAATGTTTGTTGTCGCTATAGGTACCAGAGACTTTAAGTTCTTCTAGAGTCTGTTTTTATTTCCTCTTTTAGCTTTAGAGCTTCTCTGTTTATTCTTTGTAACCCATTGTTTTTATACTGGAGCCTTGTGGTGGTAGGCAGTGGAGAGGTAAAGTTTTCTATAATCGTGTGATTGAGTCTCTTTTAGCGAGTCTGTGTCTTGGGGCTGTGACCTGTGCAAGTGTTTCTGTCTCTCCTCCACTGGTACAGCTCCCCCACCTACCCGTCCTCCACCACCTTCCATGGCTGCTGCATTCCCAATCTATCTCCTTGAAGCCCTGTCCCTTTTTGACCATGTTTCTTCCCCCTTAGGTGAGACAGGATCTGGAGTGAGAGGAATTCCCTCCTCTCAGCTGGGATAGGCTCTGGCAAAGTTGCTTTCCCCTGGACAGCAGGCCCTTGCTATGGAGAAGGCTCTGAGTGTATTTCACCATCATTACTCTTCTCCTCCCCTGAACCAGGGCCACAAGGAGATCTTTCTCAGACCATTAGTATGAAAACCTGGTGGGATTCCTAGAGGGAAAGCTCATGAAAGTGTGGGGACCCCCATGACTGCAGCCCCAGAAGCGTCTCACTCTCATGCACGTCCACGCTCAGTCTCCTGCAATTCATTAAAATTGCCATTGAAATGTGCCTACCAGTTTCTGCCTCTGGTGGCTCCTGCTTCAGGTAAACAGATTTCAGTCACTGGATTTCTCTGGGTGTATCTATCTCTTCATTTTTTGAGGTGGCGTTTTGCTCTGTGACCTTGGTTTTCTTTTTTCTTGTTTTTTTGAGACAGAGTCTTGCTCTGTTGCCTGGGCTAGAGTGCCGTGGCCTCAGCCTAGCTCACAGGAACCTCAAACTCCTGGGCTCAAGTGATCCTTGTGCCTCAGCCTCCCGAGTAGCTGGGACTATAGGCACGTGCCACCATGCCCAGCTAATTTATATATATATATATATTTTTAGTTGTCCAGATCATTTCTTTCTATTTTTTAGTAGAGACGGGGTCTCGCTCTTGCTCAGGCTGGTCTCGAACTCCTGACCTTGAGTGATCCACTCGCTTCGGCCTCCCAGTGTGCTAGGATTACAGGCGTGAGCCACTGCGCCTGGCCTTGGTTTTCTGATGGGTCCAAGAAAAGAGTTTGTTTTCAGTTTGTCCAGCTTTGTCTTACAAGGACAGAAATGATGTCTTCCAAGCTTTTTACATGTAGGGGCTGAAATTGGAGCCGCATTCAGGTTTGCAAAGCACACGAGGCTAGATGTTTAGGTCCCGGATGAGGGGGGTCTAAGGGATTGCTTGGGCATGATGTTGGAAGACTTGGGTCTGGCTTGAGGGAGCTCTCACTGCCTCAGGGGATATCCCTTTCCTTATATGTTAAGTGGGAGCTATTGCATCCCACTCAGAGTGCTGTGAGAGAAGAGATGTGACCGTGACAAGTATTACAAGGTCTTTCTGTCATTGTTAAGCTAGCCTGGAACCAGTGCCTCTGGTATGGCAGAAAGGAGACTTCAGCTTTCTGTGGCATTTGCTTTCTCTGATGTCCTTCTGTGTCTCTTCTGACTTGCCCCCTTGTCATGTAGTCAGCCGTACATTTATAAAAACAGTAGCTTGCTACCTAGTTTCTCTCAGGCTGCTTCTCTCTTTCTGTCACACACACACACACACACACACACATCCTGTCCAGCATTGACTGGCCTCTGGCCATCAGAAACATGGATTCTGTCAGTTTAAAGGGGAGTTGACAGGAATCGTTGGGAAAACTCACTCACTCTGGAATCTGTGCTCATGGAATCTGCTTCTGTTGGACAGTCCCTGGACCCAGAGTGATGCCAACATGAGGCAAGGCCACAAGCTGTCCCACTTTGCCTGACCTTTCCTTGCTCCCCGCCTGCAGGCCTTGGGGAGCAGCTGCAGAGGACAGGCTGACCTCCAACGTCAGCTCCTTAAGCCCGTTGCCAGGGAATTCTCTTGAATGGGGGTGGTAGTGGGGGAATCCAGGGGATGGACACATTTCCTGGTCCTGAAGCAGAGAAATTAGCAGAAAGAGGCATGGAAAGATATTCTGCTCAAAAGAAGTCCCTTTTTTCTCCCCTGGCAGTTGAACAAAAGTTCTCTTTCATTTGGGCATATTTTATTTTTAAAAATTTAATTTAGTAGTTTTAAAAAAAGAAGAATAGTTCAGAAATTTGTAAAAAAAAAAAAAAAAAAAAAAACAAAACCCAGAAAAAAACAACAAAAAAACTCACTGCAAGTTTTCCTTCTTCTAGAGGCCCCTCCTGCTGAGGCTGTTCCTTGAAGTTTCTCATAACTCTGCTTGGACCACCTTTCTGAATGCATTTGGAGAACATGAGATCGCTCCTTCATGTGGTTTCAGAATAGATGTGGCCTGTTTTTCAGCTTTTGGGGACCCTTGCTCAATTTCTTGGGAGGGGTTAGGGTATGAACAGATCCTATGGATGCTGATATCCATCTGCAATTATGGTTCTTACCAGCTTGCTGCCTGTCCCCAGAGAAAGCATCACATGGAAGGAAATGTGTTTCTCTTTCTCTCTCTACTTTACACACATGTTCTGAAAACTCCCACTGGCATCTTCCTCCTTTTCAGTCACTTTGCCTCTCATGGAGATGAGTGATGTGTTGCCTTTCTTTCTTTCTTTCCTTTTTTTTTTTTTTTTTTTTGGTGGTGTCTTGCTCTGTCACCCTGGCTAGATTGCAGTGGCATCATCAGAGCTCACAGCAACCTTAAACTCCTGGGCTCAAGCCATCCTCCTGCCTCAGCCTCCTGAGTAGCTGGGACGACAGGTGCATACCAACCTACCCAGCTAATTTTTGCATTTTTTGTAGAGATGGGGTCTTGCTCTTTCTTGCTCAGGCTGATCTTGACCTCCTGGCCTCAAGAAATCCTCCTGCCTTGGACTCCCAAAGTGCTAGGATTACAGGAGTGAGCCACTGTGCCCAGCCTATGTATTTCTTGATGTATTTCTTTATGTGATTATTTGTTTAGAGCTTGCGTCTCTCTTGTGCTAGGCTCCAACAAGGGCCTCAATTACTACTCAGTGCTGCATTCTTAGGGCCTAGTATAGTGCCTGGAACATAGTAAACTCTTGAATATCTTGGTGGCATTATTTTACCTTAATTCTCATGTAATTTAATAGAGCCTATGGATCAACTCTATTACTATCTCCATTTTAGACATGAACGAACTAAAACTTTAAACAACTCACTTAAGTCCTCCAACTGGAAATCTTGATCTAAGTGTTTGGTTCTTAAGCCCATGCTTTCAATTGACACACTAGAAATCCTTCTGCTAGGTGAGGGGGTGAGAAAGAAAATGAACATGCATAAGATCTCATGAAAACTTAACATGGAGAGAAAGACGAAATATGCTTGAGGGATCTGTAATAAGGAGGGTATAAAAAATATGCTTCAGGCCGGGCACAGTGGCTCACACCTGTAATCCTAGCACTCTGGGAGGCTGAGGCAGGAGGATTGCCTGAGCTTAGGAGTTTGAGACCAGCTTGAGCAAGAGCAAGACCCTGTCTACACTAAAAAAAAAAAAAAAAAAAAAAAAAA